>JAMOIN010000193.1:0-93505 GCA_024666655.1 Dascyllus trimaculatus
AATTTCGATGTGCAGCGCCTGGGCAGGTAGGCAGTAAATAATTGACACAGAATATTTAAACACCCACAAATTCGCGGTACATGTATGAATGCTGAGAAGATGTGGATAGAGACCTGATTTCCAGCTTAAAGAACCTATTTTTCCCTGGTCCATTTGTCTCTGATGGAGCAAACATATATGTGGCTGCAGTGAGGAGAAGGAGTGATATTAATTATGAATGAAAGGCTAAAACTTTTATACAGCTATTAAATATTAACTGTTGGAATCTGCGTGGTGCAAATGCAGATCACAATGTCCCTTTGACTCCCTCTTGGAGCTGTACACCATCATAGGTTACCCAAATCGGTGAGCTTGATTGTTGAAAGGAAATGTACATACATGTATATCTGTGCACCTTCTCTGTATAGGAGTTACAGTAGGCTTTTGAGCCTTGAGGATTGTGTGTGTTTGTTGCCACACGTTCATATGAGATGAGAACGAGTGGTTGTAGCATCATTGTTTTTCATTCACTTTGCTTTGTAAGGACATATAGTGTGAGCTTGACTTTGACAAAGAAGTACAAAGGCCCCTCAACAAGTTGGTCCTCACCATATGCACACACATAAACACACCTAACAGAGGTCCAGACATCAAAAGTGTAACTAAGTGAAAGTACAAAAAAAATAGTACTGCATAACTTTTTTTTCCTGATGAGTACATTTTTGTCCTTCTTACCTCTGTGTACTTTTTTGACGCTGCTTTTATTAGTTGTATGTGATTCTTCAAGGAATATCTGCTGGGTTTGCAATTTTTGTTGGATAAAAGGAAGCATTTTGAAGATGTCTCAAAGCTGTCTTAGGGAAACTGTGATAGGTTAATTTCTCTGGGATTTAATAAACCAAGAGGCTAATTAGTTAATTAATCAAGAATGTATTTACCAGATTGATTGATAATGAGGTGATGCACTCAACGGTACCTTTCTGTCCTTCACCCAGATGGTTCTGCAGGAGGTTCGGTAGGCAGATCTGCCCTGCGGCCACCAGGGTCCCGGTCCTCTGCACCTCGCCCTCCCTCAGGCCGCTCCACCTCACCTTCCCCAGCCAACAAGCCCTCCCCACCGGAGCACCAGCGCTCCCACCGCCCCTCACTGCCTGACATCTCACGCCCCTCCAGCAACAGCAGCATCTCTTCAGCAGGCAGCGGGATGAAGCACAGCACCTCTGCACCACCTCCTCCTCCACCCTTTAACAGAGGTGGCCGTGGCAATGCTCCTCCTACCCCGAACCAGAAAGTACCTGCTCCATCTTCCTCTCACAGCAGGGAGAAACCCCTCCCACCGACGCCCAACAGAGGCCCCACCCCTCCTAGCACTGTAAAACCACCTCCGTCTTCCAGCAGACCGCCAACTGGTGGCTCTTCTGGTCCTCCTCCTCCCCCGCCATACAGACCACACACTTCAGGCGGCGTCTCCAATGGGCCGTCCCATGTTGATGGTGGTGGCGCTCCAGAGCTTCCCCAGAGGCACAACTCCCTGCACAAAAAACACACATCAGGAGGCGGCAGCCAAGGACGTAGCCATGCTCCACCACCACCTCCTTCAGCATCTCCATCTTCTCAGCAGGTCAGCAGACCACCACCACCTGCCAGAGAGCCACCTGGACGTAGAGCAGGTACAAGCATCACTCCTACAAGCACACAGCATAATGTGTGCTTGCTGCATAATGTCCACTTTATATTTGTTAAGCTCTGGGTGTTTGCTGTTTTCTTTTCTCTAGAGCCACTACATGACTGTTTAACAGGAGACATAGCACATGTTTTATTAACTCTCAGTTACAGCTGCTCTAGTACAAGTAAACTTATTTTACTAATGATTATTTTACTTGTTGATTTAATTTAAAGAAATGATCTATTTTGTTTATTTTTAAAAACATAAAACAGGAGCAACAAGTACCCTTTACAAATTCATTTACTTAAAGGATTAAGGAGAAGTTCAGTCCCTATGAATAAATTCAGGGATTGATTTTATTGATCTATTTCTCACTTTATTGGGATGAAACTAATGATGCAAGTTATGTTCAGTTGAAAAATTACTATTTTTTCCAACTGAATAATTGTTTAGTCCATTTAGAAGTCAGAAAATAGTGAAAACAACAACAACAACCAAAATGTGCTTGGCTGGTGATCAGTTACAGAATGTGTGTATGTATTGTTCCTCCTTGGGGCTGAGGGATTCACACCACTGATCATAATTCCCCCTTCACATGTTTCTAGTCTAACATGCTCGTAAAGGGCAGAGAAGGCCCTAAAAATACTGTGGAATATGTTTTTCATGTTGACCGAATGATCCATTCATTAGCCCATCATTTAAACTTTGAATGTGTTGCACTTTGTATGGACATTGAGTGTATGAATATATTATAACTCTGATTCTGCATTTGTCTCATTGATGAAGACCTCATCAGTCTCCATTCTCAGCTGGAGGAATGTTCATACCAAAGGCAAAGCAAGTTTTGACTCGTTATCTCTGAACCTCTAAAGCGTAGTCCAGCCTTCGAGCAGCATTTTATGCTGAAACATTTCCTCCACATGATCACACCTATTCTAGTTCAAATCTGAAAGTAGAGCAGAGGGCAGCAATGTAATTTGTTTGGCTCTGTGCAAAATATAATGCTCCTCCTCTGACTGTAGCATTCAAGCCAGGTGTCTGCACAGCTACTTAACACACAGCAGTTTAAAATTTCTTATGATATTTACAGCTGCTTTTGTGTTTTTGGAAATTACTTTTTTCTTGTTGCATTGAAACTCAAGGAAATTACAACATTTTAACGTGGAGCAGATATGCTGTCTGTTGTCATGCATGTTTAAGCTTGATTGGGGAGATGCCATGCAGATGACGACACACACTGGATGTCTGTGTATTGTTCAAGTGTGTAACACAGAAGTTCCCTATGTGTCTGTTAATGCAGAAGGAAATGCTACAGGATTGAGACACACATCTGCAAAATGCCCTAGTTTTACTCGATGGATCCAGTACATATTACAAGTTTCAGATGAAGATTTTGTTTGCTCTACCAAGTGGATTTATGGCTCACTGGAAACATATTTGTAATCTGAAATCAGGCTGAACACGCCACACAGGAAGGCACTTGTTAGCTGGAGCTCTGGGTTATGATTGGATGATGAAGCGATTTGCCACAAGGTCTCCTGGTTTCTCTGCATTCCTGCTGCCTTGTGGAATATTCCAGCATTCCTCTTTACTTTCACTCTCTGCTTTCCCCCCATACTTTACATTAAATTGTAGCGTGCCAGCAAGTTTTTTCATCGTTGCTGTTCTCTGTTCAGGATTCTACTGTTCTTTTATTTTCTGGCCCCACTGAGTGCAAAATAGCTTGTTACTAGTGATGTATGGCTGCAGTGTGTGAACCTACGAATCAGTAGCTGGTTCATAGTAAACACACGATAACCAGCTTCATGATTGATTATGGTGGTGTTAATTTGGCTGTTAGATGCTGGTAATGTAATGTTTGACTTCTGAGTTTGTTGCGTAATAGCATTTTTACATTGTTAGATGAGGGGTTGGCTGATCGATGATGCTGATGGCTGGCAGACGTTCTTGATGTTGAGCCCAGCATCATGTTTCCATCTACAGTGACAGTGGTGTGTGTCCTGCCACACACTGTAGTTCCAGTATAATAACATTAATCTTATTAGCATTTAAGGATGCATCTAAATGGAGAGGGAAAGTAGCAGAAGTAGCCAGAGACTGTATGAGCAGCTTTCCATTATTTGGTTGGTATTTGAAAATATGGTGCTGAGGGATTGCTTCATTGCAGAGATGCCACCGGTATGTTAGTTCAACTGTGTGGTGAAATGCAGTTTAGATAAGCATCTTTTTCACCACTTTTTAGTGAGGGCACATTATATGTCAGTGAAAACAGCATGTGTATAAATATAGGTTAAGAAATAGTATTATAACGTGTTAATTAACCATGTGCTCCGTGTTGCTGATGTACATTTCGCAGTAGAGCTTTTGTCGGGTCGGTTAATGCTGGGTTGCAAGCGTCACATTCCGATATCATTTTGAATTGAACATCTTGGGAGTTTTGGAATACAGGAGATTGAGTTGACCTGACTGACAATTAATGGCTTTAACAATTAATAGGTCCGTCCATTAGCTACACCTACTTTATCTGTAGAGGGTTGTGGTGGACTGGAGTCTGTCCCAGCTCTCACTGGACAAGAGGCAGAGTACACTCTGGACAGCTCACCAGTCCATTACAGGGTAACACAAAGAGACTGACAATCAGGCACACACACCTCTACAGCAAAGGTGCTGACCACCACCCCGCCGTCTCACCCCGAGTGAATTGATTATGGCCTTTTCTTACATGTGTTAATACAGTATGTTGATTTCTTTTGTTCCAGGCAACTTAATGTGAAGTCCAGTACAGTATACAGTTAACTTCAACGTTGGGGAACTGGGGATAGTTGATTTGCCACATTGTACATCTAGTGGGATATATTTGTTGTCTGTTTTTTTTTTCTTTCTTTTAATTAAGTCATTGTTGGTACTGCATTTGTGGGCAGTACAGCTTTGTAGTGCCTGCATGACCACCTAAATATCCAGGAACCAAAAGTCATGAAATTAATTAAAGCTGGATAGGGAGTAGAAGAAAAAACAGAAAGCTAAAACTAAATTTTCTTGAAACAAAAAGTAGGTGCTGAAATATAAACAGCTAACTCAAATCTGTCTAGCTTCCTTGAATGCACCAACGGTGTAACACTTCCTGGTATCAGAGCTCTACTGCAGATGTTTGAAATATCTGAACATGACATGATGTCAGATACCCGGTACTGTGTGACTCATGGGATTGAAACAAAGTAAACTAAACCACAAAATTAGCTTTGATACACGAAGGGAGCTCCAAATTAACGTGGGCTAATGCAACACTTTTATGGCTGATAAACTCTCACTATAAACTGACTGAAAACACTTGCTAGCCTAGCAACACTGATGCTACAAACAACCCACAATGCAAGACACTCTGTGAAGGACCGCTGTTATACTTCTAATCTCTCCATTCAAAAAGAATATCTGATGTGATGAAAACATGATTGTCAAGAACCATTGACATTCTGGGTCTCTATGTTATGTCCATGCAGTTGGGTAGTGTCCTATGTCCTACCCTAACCCTGTCCTATGCAAATACACTCAGGCACGGCGCTTAAATCTTATATTGGAGGTAAAACATAATAAATGACCTGTCAGCAAAATGACCTTTTGACACCTTTGGCATCAGCATTCGTTAAACTCTTGGGCTGCAGCAGTCCTTCTGAACTTCATTCTGAGTTGTGTAGTTGCCATAATGTTGAGAGTAACCTCACACGTTTCATCATCTGTGTGTGTGTGTGTGTGTGTGTGTGTGTGTTGTTCATGCAGCTCCCCAGGTGCCCCATCCCGGGTCTCGTAACGGTGGTCGGGATGCCCCTCCTCCCCCACCCCCATACCGTGGCCACAGCTCTGCGATCTCAGAGTCCCTCAGCCGAGTGGGCAAACCACCTCCTCCTCCCTCCTCTTCCTCCATCTCATCCTCCTCATCTTCCCGAACCCCGGCTGGACCCCCTCCTCCACCCCCGCCCATCCGGAACGGTCACTCCTCCAGCTCCTCCTCTAAGTCCATCATAGGTGAGTTGTGACATAAACATATTGCTCCCCCCACGTTCATAATTTTCACAACAGCTGACTGGTTTGTGTATTTATCAGTTTTACTAAGCAAATAGGACTTTAGAATAGAGCAGGCCTGCCAGGTGAGATGAGATTAGTTTAACCCACAAGGTGCTTCTACAGTTAACATAAGGCAGGAAAAAAATCTGACTTTTTAATGTCGTGATTAATAAATGTGCGGGGGAAATAAACTCAAGTAGCACTCTAAGAGACCTGCCAGCTACACAGGACTCTGTTTCCCCCATTCTGAATCAGTTATGAGCACAACACATCAGGATGCTGTAACTGCATGAAGGGAAAGAACTGAGATTTGAAAATGCTTAACTGAAATTGTCAAGTGTGCAATCCAGTGGCATGAAGTAGATGAAGGTGTCCTGATAAGGCTATGGCAGAGCCTGTGTGTCTGATAAATAGGGAACCACTGAAGTAGTGCACAGAGCTATTGT
Source organism: Dascyllus trimaculatus (assembly GCA_024666655.1). Lineage (NCBI taxonomy): Eukaryota > Metazoa > Chordata > Actinopteri > Pomacentridae > Dascyllus > Dascyllus trimaculatus. The sequence continues at coordinate 6,151 of JAMOIN010000193.1, forward strand.
ATTAATTATGAGAAAACTGTAGCCTTCATCCATGATTGTAGTTTATGGCTTCTGAAGTTCTTTTTCACTTATGACTATACCACTCTGATTAGCGCCTTTCTTCATCTCATTTTACTTTAAGTTAACTTCCATAAAGACTGAGGACTCTAGACACAGACTTTAGGAAGTCCCCTGCAGACCCACAGGGTCCTTTCTTTTTTGTTTTTAAACTTGATTATTGAAATACTTCACAGCAAATACAGCTTTTCAGAAACACATTTTTCTTTTCATGATTTTCATACAAACCCATGGCTCACCCTTCCCCACCCTTCATTCCTTTACGTCAACTTGCAGTTCTTGTACTATACAGTCACAATGCAATACAAGGTATGCATTGCATGTACACTATAAGTAAGAACCCAGTGCTTAGGGGACAGTGGTGGTGTAACAGTTAAGTCTCTGGGCTACTGATCAGAAGGTCAGAGGATCAAACATCAGTGTGGCCATTATTGGGCTTTTAGCAATGCCCTTAACCCTTCCTGCTCCAGGGGTGCCGATGAGATGCTTGGACTGCTGCAGACATCTCTTTTAAAACCTAGCAGCTACAGTGCCGTTGAAGTGATACTGACCCAACATGGTTTTATCAGTGATCTTGATGTGACGGGGGTGTGTGGCCGTCGATAGTCAAATATTCTGCTGCAGCTATGCAAACAAGCCTTTTTGTTTCCTGTTGTACTGGACAAATCAGGGACAGTTCCTAGATTACTGTCTAAGGTTCATGTGCTTCATGTACAGATGCCTAGATTTTAGGTCAATAATTCTGTGAACTTAATGACAAGGTGACTAAGGACGTGTTTCGGGTTGGCACTTGACTTCATTGCTACTGAGCATACAGTGTGTTTCACTCTTAAAGAACCCGCAACAAGCATGAAGTAAAGATGGCGGCAGTGCAAACCTACCAAAGCATCTATTGATTTGAAGTCAGATGTTGCAAAACAAAAGTTGCTTCCTAAAACCGAAACATTCTCCAGCATATGCAAGTTGAAAATAAACAACTGGATAATAATTCCTTCAATTTTGTTGGTGGTTTTAGTATTGGATCTAAAAGTAGAAGGATAAAAGTACTGTAATCTGTGACTTTGAACATTTTGTCCTCTCTTTAACTTCCATGAGGTTGACATCATATTCAAACATCTCTCACACTCTGATAAAAAATAAGCCCATTTTAAGATTTCAGAAGGTAGAATTCATTGTATTTATTGCTGCTGTGATGGACTGCATTGGAATTTTAAAACGGATACCCTGATGTATATGCATATTTTAAAACCCTGACTTTTGGTGGGCTTTTCTTCCCTCAGATGATTTTGAATCCAAGTTCAACTTCCATCCCATTGAAGACCTTCCACCTCCAGAGGACTACAGGCCTTCCAACAAGGTCTACCCCAGCAAAAGCAACAAGGGTACGAGTGTCACTGAATCTCTGCTGCAGGCACGGTGCAGCTGATTCATCTTTTCTTCCTCTGCATTGTTTTAAGGTTGTAATAACAAGACAGAGAGACGGTCTTTGCATCTCCATACTGCTTACGGAGAGCATAGTGGTGCTGGACGAGTTCATTTTATTTGCCTTGTCGGAAAAGGGTGTAAGTGTCAAGTGATTTAGAACAACAAATAATGAATAAGAAGAAAAGAAGGTCCTTTATCTCTGTGGTTTCACTGAGAGATTGTCAGCGCACTCATATGGTAGTTTTTATTGTTTATATGTCCAACTGAGACCAACACAAGGCGGCGCGGTGGTTAGCTCGGTCGCCTCACAGATAGAAGGTCCTGGGTTCGCATCCCGGCCTGGGGTCTCTCTGTGTGGAGTTTGCATGTTCTCCCTGGGCCTGCGGGGAACTCTCACTGGGTGCTCGTGTTTCCTCCCACAGTCCAAAGAGGTTAATTGGTGACTCTAAATTGTCCATAGGTGTGAATGTGAGTGTGTTTGTTTGTGTGTCCCCCCCTGTGATAGGCTGTTGACCTGTCCAGGGTGTTCAGCTTTATGACCCAGCCCGAGGAGCAGGTTTGTCTTAATGACAGATGAACTGTAAGCTGCTGTGTTCTTACAAACATTCTGACAGTCAACTGCAACATGCTTGATTCCAGGGAATCAGGGACCTTTACTAGATGTCTATCGTGTTTATGTCGCAGCAGCCGTGTGGAATTTATGGCCCGTTTCTCACAGTTAATAGTTTCTACCAGTGTGTGTTTTGAAGTGGGAGGACTGACCTGGAGTTCCCTTTGTCTCTCCACCTTGTGTCCTCAGCCATGATGAGAGGAGCTCCTCCAGCCCCGCCGGTGGGGAGGTGAACCGACCTCAGCTCGGAACTTGGACTCTGTCGGGCCACTCGATGGACGGTCAGGAGGGAGCGATGAAGAAGCACGAGAATCACAAACACACTACAACACAGAATACACACTAACACTAAACCACCAGCCGGAAGCACAGTGGTGATTAGGAAGTAAACACTACCACACCACGCAGGTTTGACACTACTCAGCGGTCACCTTCTGTCTTTGCACGAGAGAACAAAACCACTCGAAGGTGAGAAACAGACTCCACCTTTCTGACTGTGACCACCTCGACTTCTCCTCTACTGACGGGACGCAGGTGCTTCTGTTTGACACAACATATCAGGACCAAACTCCGAACACTTCCATATCTCTGCATTCCATCTTTTTTATGCATATTCATGATAATAATGATAATAATTGTGCTTTTCATAATTCTGATTAACATCTTTTATTTTTGTTTATTTTCTTATTTTCGGTGTTGGCATTGTTTGTGGAGAAAAAAATCAACACTATGAATGAAAACTGTTTCAGCAGATGAATTCCACTCACGTTTTCCCACAAAATGGATAATGCCACACATGTAGGGCTTAATGGAGGTTGTTATTAGGGCCCGAGCACCAACGGTGCGTAGGACCCTATTGCATTTGTATTCGTTTTTATTATTATTATTATTATTATTATTATTATTTTTCTCCTGACAGAAGAACTGCATTTTTGAGGGCCTAAACGCGCTCAAAAACTCACGAAAATTTGCAGACACATCAGAAGTGGCGAAAAATTTTATATTTCATGGGAGCTGCACATGTGTGTGGCAAAATGGCTCTATAGCGCCACCTTGAAAATTGGGTTCTATGGGAGTTAATACGGCTAGTTTCATGTAACCCTACCAAATTTGGTACACATGTGCACCAAGACAAGACAAACAAAATTGCCTAATCAATCCATCAGCAAAAATGTACAGGAAGTCCGCCATTTTGCTTTATATTTCTGATTATTGGACATATTCAAAAGCTATAACCGCACACAGGGTAACTCCAAGACAGCTGAAATTTGGTCAGTATATACAACAGGCCTTAAAGATGAGAAGTTATCAAAATCTTCCACAAAAGTCAAAGGATGTGACCGTGGTGGCCCTCTGACCTTTATGTACTTTTACCGTTGTCAGCAGCTCTGGATTAAATCCAGATAAATGGTGCAACGCTGACACCTACTGTTCAAATCGTATAAATGCAGGTCTGTGTCATTGTAGAAAAATCCCTCCGTTTCAATACATTTTAATGTATTATTATTATTTGGTTGACCGTATTCAACTGAAAGTTGGTGACATAAGCCTCAAGATGTTGATGATGATTCATGGAGAAAACTGTGACTGATAGTCAAACTGTTAGTCTGTGGCAGCGTGGCGAACTTGATGTCTCGTCATGACAACTAAAATGTTTATATCTTAGCTGTACATGATCCAATCTATCCCAAATTTCATATTCTGGACAAGAGTCCACTTCTGAACACATCCACATTTTAAAATTTAGTCATAGTCATAGCACCACCGATTGGTAACAGGAACTTAAAGACAGTATATTTGCAGGTATCATTGCTTCAAACTTTGCAATATAAGCAATATATATATAAAGCTGACGTGCAAAAGCTCATATCTCTCCCAAAACCTTTCACTCATGTTTCAAAACTAAATTTCTTAGTCAGTGCCACCAAAAATGCACTGACTATTCTCAATTGCTTTGGCTCATTTCTTGAAACAGACCAGACGTTCTCAACACTCTTGGTGCTTTTGCCAAAATAACATGATGGTTCAGCACAACACCATGGTTCACCTGCAAAAGCTCATATCTCTCCCAAAACAGTTCACACGACTGGTCAAAACTAAATTCTATTCTCATATAAATAGTCAGTGCCTCCAAAATTCATCGTCCCTTTGGCATTGTGTGAGCACTCTTATAAATGTCTATTCATATAATGGTTTGTGTCATTTGAAAACAAAATAGCATTTTGAGAAGTAATAACATCATTTTGAATGTAAAGTTTCAATTGAAGGAGAATTGAGGGCTTTTGCTCATTGTGTGTGTGGGTTTTCTGATTTGTGTGCAGAGTTCTGAGAGTATGAGGCATACTTTCAGAAAATGTGTGTAAACAATTGAGAAAACTGTATTGACACACATAAAGTAACTTTCATACATCAGAGTAAAAAGAAAATCTATACAGCATAACATACTGTAATATAAACACATAAACAAAAAACAAGGAACATTATATGGAGCCTACAGTGCTGTAAATAAAGCTGTCCTCACCGTCCCTCTCCTGGCCACCGTATGTTCATGACTAATCCTGACAATTGAACAGACTATTGTGCATGTGATGACTTATACAATGAAATGATGCTGACATGTTTTGGAGTGAACGACCATCAGACTGAGAAGTCAACAATCAGTTTAGATCAACAAAATCTATTCACTTGGAAATTGTGCTAAATGAAGGCTACCTGTACTAAATCATTTGCAAAGATGTACTGAGACATCGAGACCAGTACTAAGATGTTTGCAATTTGATGAAATGAAGGAGAAATGCCAGTCTGTTGTGAACAATTGCCAAGTACTTTGGAGGTTTGTCCGTGTTGTTTTGAGAATGTAATTTTAGTTTCGAGAAATGAGCCAAACCTATGGAGAAAAACTGTACAAACAACGATATATCAAATATGTATTTCAACTAGTTTAATTATACATTCGTCAATATTCATATCATCACAGATTGTAGCTAGAAAAGCACCCAGAGAGCACAGACCTCCGCCAAGCAGCTCCAGTCCACCCCAACACAATCTACCAACGACAAAGTGTACTTAAAAAACACTCAACATCTTTGTGCTATATATGTGCACATATATGCTCTGTCCTACCACAAGGTGGCACTGCAGGGCTTTCTAACACTCCCAATGTTAAAAATCTTTTTAAAAATTCCTGGATCCAGACACTGATCTGGATCACTCCCAAAACTCAATCATTTGTTCCTTGTCCCATTTCACAGGGGCTGAGGGGGCAACTCCCACTTCATTTCATGTGGCCTATTCTGCCTATGGCCCGAATATGTACAAATGATTATGTCTTCTTTGTCTTTTTTTTAATTCATGAAAAAAAATATGGTAGCCTCCTGAGACCGTGCGTTCACATGCGTGGACATGGTATTTTGGCTTCCCTGCACCATAAGTTGAAGTTGAGATTGTTAATTTGATTATAGCACAAAAAATAAATAGAAATTTGGGTATGTTGCAAATTTGCAACAACGGGCATAATGGTCAATAATAGCGACCCAATAATACAGTAATATAACATCTCACTCACAGATTTTTAAATTAATAACACAATAGATAATAGTAAATGAGAAATGAGTTTGACACCACTGATGTACATGGTGGCCGAGAAAGTTTGTGATACAATCCTTGAAATTGGTCAGCTAAGTCTGACCGCCTTGAAATTTCTGCCACATCCCGACATGCGCCACACCTGGATGTGCGCCACATCCCGACACGCGTGGGTGTGCGAGGGCCCGTTCAACGCTGCTTGCAGCTTTAATTTTGATTAGTTTTTGTCTTGAATAGCCATTCCAGCTGTGCCAGGTAAGGGTGTGTTGAAATCAACTCTCTTTCTCAGTGTGCCAAATCGGGTGGAGTCCAACTGCACAGAGTGACGACAGTTTCTATACGTGGTCCTTTATATAACGGACGTTTTTAATTCACTCCTCTGATCGTAGACAGAGTATAATACTGGAAAGTTTGCCAAGTTATGAGAGAAATCTTGCCTGGTTGTTGGAGAGTTTCCTGCTTCTTTACCCTCTATTTTCCTTTTTTTTCTTTCGGGGGTCTTAATGTTTTCCTCTTTGGGCGATGTTGCACGGCAGCTTGACTGCTAAACCGACACACTGTGCATGATGCTGATTTATGCACATCAGATTTACATCCACCTCGATGTAACACACACAAAAAAAACAACACCAAGAGGGTTTGTTTCTTACAAACTGTAGTTCACGTAGCCAGCATCTTCCTCCGAACACACGGTGGTTTCTGCGTGGGCCACAGCGGAGTCCAACACTAAATTATTATTTTTCTACTGGGTTAACCAGGTTGAGATGGTTCAGCTGCACATTTGCAGAGTGCTAGGAGGAGTTTACAAGGGATTGTTTCTCACTTTTTGCAGGAATCTTCTTCCAGGGAAGTTGATCTAAAAGCTCTCCTTTTGCTGCTGGTGGCCCTTTTAAAGAAGGACTGTATGGCCAGAGAAAGATGAAATGTGGTTTAATTGCTATGCAAGGAGCAGTGTGTACAGACTGTAGACGGTAGCAGCTAGCCAAAAAGTAAAAAAGAAAAGAAAAAAAAAACAGATGGGAACACGTAAGTGCCAGAGAACTGTTTAAAGCTGATGGAGGTTCTTTACTATACTTTTTATGGACCGTTAAGCTTCACTTTAAAACACTAATCACATCATATTCAGGCCATGGTGCCATGCAGGTTAAAAGAAACAAACAGATTGTCATTTCTCAGTGATGCAGCTCCTCCTGCTGGTCTTTGCCTTACACAAAGCTGTCGTCACTGTCATCGGTACCAGTGCGTTTATTTTTTTGTTGTTGTTTTTCAGGGGGAAGATGACGACAACAAAGTAAATAAGATGCAAGTCTATTTGAGAATGCAATAAATAGTGTATATTTACATTAAGGAATATGGTAATCATAGCTATTGATCTATTTTTATGTTGTAAAAAGCTTGTAATATAGGAAAGAAAGATGATTAAGAGTTATAACAATGTTCCAGTCAGTGAGCTTTGGTCTGATAGAGCGGACTCTCTGTAGCACTTCTCTGGATGTTTGGCCATAAAGGGTGAATGAGTTCAATGGATGTCTGTGAGGTTTTCTTAACAAGCCAACATTTTGGGTCTCTGCTTTCATGATGCAACTGGTGAGTGATTTGGTGAAGGTGGTGGATGATGGTGACAACACACACATGACAAATACAAGACCTGGACCAACGCCTCCTTCTCTGGATGTACACTAACGTTGACACCAGGTGACCCGACACGTTTGTCTCCTCATGTTTTCACCTTGTCCACTCTGAAGAGCAGAATCCCTGTGGTCATTTCATGTTAATCAACCATGTTTTTTATCATTTGAAATAATTTCAAATAAATATATTCCTGTTGGGGGGAAAAGGGCATCTGATGCACTGTTTTTTTTTCTTTCTGCTCATTTCTGTTGGAATGAGTTGCACTGAGCAGAAACAGCATTTCGGTTTGTGACTGAAGTAAAAGTGGCAGTAACAGTGCAGCCACACTGCAATGAACATTTTATTGTGCATTTGGAACTTGTTGCTGTCTGTGAAGACTCGCTCATTTTAGATCAGTGGACCAACATGAACAGATAAGGCCCACTGATCATCTTAGTTGGAGTTTCCACTGTTTTTCTGCCATCTGACTGTAACTGGTAACTGCAGGTGTCATTTGATCTGAATTGTTCATTTAAAAAAATCTAAAAATTGTTCCACAAAATACAGATGTCGAGTGTAAAGAGGCTCTTACAGATCAGGTAACCTCTAAACTTACACATACATTTTGCAAATGTGACTAGACTACAACAGTATGAACACATTAGATGATTTCAGAATGAGGTCAAGAGCCGGACAACGCCACTCTGGGAATTGCACCCAGAGAATTCTACGGTGGCCCTGAAGTGCAAATCACATCAACACTGAAGTCACGCAGGGACGTTGTACTCAAGAGGCATGAGACGTGTATCCACAGCTCAATAAAACAGTTTATTTTTAACAGGTCTAAAATGTACTTTTATTTTTTAAAAACAACAACAACAAAATAAACAATAAAAACTTTTTACATCGGGGCAAAAATGAAACCAAAAGACCTGATCAGTTGCTGAGCTAGCAGGTGGACAGGGGCTAGTGAAAGGGAAGGGAGCTCCGCAAATCAAAGCGAAAACACCCAGGCTTACGGGACACACACACTCGTGAAGTGAACCAAGTTTGCCACGGCGCCAAACAACACCCCGTCAACCGATTAGAATGGAGCGACAGCGGCAGGAGACAAGCAGCAACGGGAGAAGCAGGAGACTAAACAACCGGAGATAAAACAACCGTAGAATTCCAGCGGAGACAAAACAGCAGCAGTCCCAGTAGCCGACCGCGACGTCAGCAGTGGCGGGCACGGCGACCCGAGCCAACCTCACCTGTTGAAAACACGAACTAAGACTGAACTACTCAAAAAGAAGATGCGGTCGCCACATTTATAAGCACCCATACCTGTCAGTAGCAGGGAATACACACACGCACACACGAGGAGGGAGGAAAGAGCCCAGGCAACCTGTCACTTTCCCTGTGAGCACAGTGTTAGCTAGCTAGTAGCATATGTGGCAGCCTGGACATTTTAATAGTTAATATGGTGTCCAGAATTGGTGGTTCTGATTAGTTCGATCCCCCCCAATTATTATTTGTTTGTATTAATACGATGTAAAAGGCCTTGTGTCATTTGTAGAATATTGGTAAGCTTGCCTGCTTCTGCTTGAGTAATTGTGGGGCGATACTCATTTTCACCAGTGGGTGTCAGTGTTGACTTGGTGGTGTGAGACCGGCGCCGTTGAGCCAAGCAGCAGCAGCAGCAGCAGCAGCCTCAACAGAGGAGGGTTCCTCTCCTCTGACGTCGTCATAAAGGATTCCCCTCTGCTGGACTCGGCCCCGCCCCTCCTTGAGAGCTAAGAAGAAAAAACCTTCAGGGGTTTTATTCCAGTGTAATTCTTCTCATGGATCAATGTAAACTCTTCATTGTTGTAAAAAGCTTGTAATATAGGAAAGAAAAATGATTAAGAGCTGTAACAATGTTCCAGTCAGTGAGCTTTGGTCTGATAGAGCGGACTCTCTGTAGCACTTCTCTGGATGTTTGGCCATAAAGGGTGAATGAGTTCAATGGTGATGCATGATGCAACTGGTGAGTGATTTGGTGAAGGTGGTGGATGATGGTGACAACACACACGACAAGTACATGATTCTCGGAGCAAGGAAAGAAGCCTGGGTGAATGCAGTGTGAGAGTGGGTGGTGGTGGTCGGAGGGGTCAACGGAGCAGACTGACATCCTGCCTTCATCAGTCTATCCCGGGACAGCTATGTAGCTTACCACCATGGAGTATGGAGTGAATGAATAATGCAATGTAAAGCATCTTTGTGTGTCTAGAAAACCAATGCTTTGTTATTGTTATTGGTTAAACAAACCTTCTTTAAAAAAGTAACAATTGACGAGCTACTTCAAGTAATAATTATTTTTAAAAAAAACATTACACAATACTCTACAATCATAAGTAAATATTACTCATTTGTAATAGGTATTTAGTTGTAAAATCTATTTCAAAAGGTTATGTAGACTTTACCCAATTTATTTGAGTATATTAATATTAATACATTTAGGTTATATTTACTCAAAAAATAGGGTAATATTTACACAATCAAACTGAGTGCAAATTGCCCTTTAGTCACTGTGGACCAGAGCGGAAGTGATTCATTTGTTTCAGTTTACAGCCTTTGGGTGAATCAGAGAAATCGCAGTGAAGAATGTTTAATATGTGGATCTGAAATTGAATTATTTTGTGTTCATATAAAGAAGAAAAACACGGAGACAGAAAAGGTAAAAGGGTAGATGTGGTATAAATGAAACGCATATCAAGTTGCACTTTACAACGACTAAACAAGTCTCCAACAGAGGTGTTTGACAACAGATGCACCGCCCACCCACTTCGCAGGAGGGAAAGTGTGCCAATTTTGGAGTCGCGGATGAGAAACTGTCTCGGAACACAGCCAGTTTGTGCCGACGTCGCTCATGTGTGCGTACAGGTCCGACACAGTTTGGCATCTCCCCTGCAGCTGTATGTTAATATTATTTATAAGTGAGGTGATATCGGTAAGAAAAGCCATGTCGCACAGAAAAGCTGTATCCCGGAGTTTGCGGCAATACCCACTCGTATCAGCGAAGACTGTCCTCTAAAAACACAGGGAGCTCAATGCGCAGCGCAAAAACCTCTCCAGACACTTTCCGCGGCTCATCCATCTCAAGTCAGTGTGCATCTGTAGATCCCCAGGCGACATTCACCTCTTCCAAAAAGGCAACAAAGTTTCTGTGATTGAGAGCCCAGTGGAGGCAACGATTAAAAAAAAGACATTAATTAGAAATTAATTCGCGGGCCCATCAAAAGATGCTGCGGGCCGCCAGTTGCCATCCCTGGAGTGTATCAGGTCTATCAGGTGCGATGTAAGTTTCATCGTGAAACCCGATTATTTTGTTGGAAGCTCAGGAACAAACCAGAGAAGTTTTCAGTTTACAGATGAAGGAATTTATTTAGATTACAGCTGAAGTATGGCAGCGCTGGTCTGAAAATGACGAAGCTCTCGCAGGAACTTTATCAGATTGAGCCCCGACATCCGGGTTTTAACTGCCATAAATATAATTTATGTCATGATTTTTTATTTTTGTTTGCATAATATTATTTAAAAGATTTAATTTCATAGATTCATTCATATTAAAAACACAGGAAGTTAATCTCATTTACACCTGTTAAAATGTAACAATCTAGGAAGAAGGCGTCAACAGTTAGACGGTGGATTTGGTGTTTGGTGAAGAGCGGAATGAATCCATCAGTATCAGAAACTTTGGTGCCGTGTATTTCCTGGAGCGAACGATACGGCTATAATTCACATTTATCCTCTTGGGCTGGGCCCTGCCCTGTACACAGGTTGGACTTAGACGCAACCGAGTCCGTGTGTCCGTGTGTCTGTGTGTGTGTGTGTGTGTGTGTGATAGACCTGCGTCACTTTTCATTGAGCTGCAGACTCAGATTGTTGGTTATTAGCAATGGGCTGCTTATGTCATATTCAGAATTTATTACTACATATCAATTCCCTGTTATGCCAAGACGATTTGCAATAGTTTTTGATGCTATATCTTCTGGAATTCTGATGATGTTCAAAAACATAAAATGGCCCTTGCAAATATCAGTTTCTCTACCCAATGTGCTAAATTCACATACAGGGAAAATTTGTTTCTTAAACTACAAAAACAGCAACAAAAATATTAGAGCTTTATTCCAGGAAAATATGGTGTCTATCCCTCGTTCTCTATCTTACTGGAGTCAGTTTATGGATGATATTGTGTGGAGTAAAGTTTGGACCATCCCTAACAAGTACCTAATAACAAACAAAGTAAAGGAGGTATCCTACAAAATTTTGCATAAATATTATCCTGCAAACCTCTTCATGACAAAATTCAAGAAGGACATTGTTGTGAACTGCTCATTTTGTGGAACTGATCCAGAGACTGTTGAACATTTATTTTGGTCATGCTCACATTCTCAGATCTTCTGGAAGGACGTCTGCAACTTTATAAATAGAAATATAATGCGTTTTTATGTGTTACAATGGGAAGATGTGCTTTTATGTCTATTCAAAACACATACAGCTAAAGCTGAAGTATTTACAATTAATTTACTTATCATTCTAGCTAAATTCTACATACACAAATGCAAGTTCACTAACGTCAAACCAAATTTTAAACATTTCTATAATGACACGCTCTTGTATATCAAAACAATTAAGAACTCTTCTAATCGAAAAGCAATACATACAATTTCTATTTGCACAAACCTAAAACTGTTTGATTTACATAACTAGAGGTGGGTAAATCCTAAATTATAATTTTAAAATTAGTTTTTTACCTTTCCCATTTAAACTAGAATCAAGAAATTTTGAAAGCTTAATTACCCACCCCTATTTATAAACCTACTTATATTATATCCCCCCCCCCCCGGCATCTCCCCTTTTTCTTTATCTTCTTTCATCAGAACAAACTTAAAATTTGTAATGTACATGTATGTACTATTGTTTACGATGACATACAATGTTGTACCATGTTATTGCTAATAAATGCTCAATAAAAGTGAAAAAAAAAAAAAAGATTGTTGGTTATTGTCAGCTTTCATTCTGACTCACAACGTTCTTCTTCTCTAGAGGAAGTTGTCCTCTTCAACTTTTTTTAAAATTAATGAATCTTATACACAAACAAACACAGGTAAATCTTTGTGCACATCTTAATCATTACCAGCTTCACAGGTTGAACATACATTATAAAAAATAGGTAGAAATTTCAAGAAACTACCAAAAGGTTTTTAAAAAAGTCAAAACAAATGAAAACATTTAACTAATAATTAAATAAATAACATAGAGGTTACTGACTTATCACATATTTTCAAGTAACAGTTGCCCTCTTCAACTTGTCAGCCGTCAGCTTCCTTCCTTCCTGTCCGAGGCTCTTCTCTATTTTAATGGATTTGTCAACCTCATGGAAACTATTTTCAGTATAATTGTGATTTCTTGGTGTTAGATCAACAGTCTCCTAAAATTGTAATTTAAAGCCATGTGTGTCAAAATAAATGTGATTGAAAGTTCTTCATCTAATTAATTTAGTTTTTGCTCTGTTTCATTTCCAACATCTCTTTTGTTTTCTCATGTGAAACATTTTTAGCGTTGGCTATGAACAGTATTTTTGTCTTTGCTTCTATAAGAGTATTCAAACCAAATGTTTGTAATGAATTGTTTAGATAAAGACTCGGTTTGTTACTTGACTCTCACGTGACACCACACAGTTCATTTCCTGTGCTTGTTCTGTGAGGTGAATTAGCTGGCATGAACAGAGAGCACACAGGACACTTCAACCTCTTTGTTTGTGATGCCTTAAAGGACGTTGTTGTCCTGAAGTGTAATTTTAATTTACCACACAACTGAAAGCTTAAAAATCCTTACACGGTTATCTTGAGCACTTTCTTATTTTTGATTAAGTTATTTATCTTATCTATTTACCCTAAGTTGTTGTTTATATATTATTTTCCATCATTTGTTAGCTGTGTGACAAAATGTACTTTCATTGTGAGCTCAGCAGGTGATTCCCTTTTCATATGACCTTTAATTTTTGAAAAGGCCAAGCCTTAAGTTTTAAAACGTGTGGAAATTTTCGTGACTTTTGGTGATAAGAGCAAAAAAATTGTGTGTGTGTGTGTGAGTGTGTGTGTGTGTGTGTGTGTGTGCGTGTGTGTGTGTGTGTGTGTGTGTGTGTTGTCATTAAGACGTGCATCTATTTTGCCAGTGTCATGCATGCTACAAATATCTGGGAGTCCATTTGAACAGCAGACTGGACTGGAGGGACAACTGCAACACTGTCTACAAGAAGGGCATGAGCAGACTGTACTTCCTCAGGAAGCTCAGGTCTTTTAATGTGTGCAGTAAACTGCTGGAGATCTTCTACCAGTCTGTGGTCTCCAGTGCTCTGTACTTCGCTGTGGCCTGCTGGGGCAGCAGTACCTCCAAAAGGGACATCTCTCGGATGGACAAACTGATCCGCAAAGCTGGGCAGGTGGTTGGCTGTCAGCTGGAGACATTTGTTGTATATTTATTATTATGTTATTTATAGCTGCAGTTTATCATTGAAAGAGTTTATGACGACGCAATCACAGTTTGTACAGCTCACCTGCCAGAATAACATTGGAGTCGTTATTTATTCAGACAAATACAGCAGGAGACAGAAAACACGGAAACGTTCAGCTCCCAGAAAGAAGCAGAAGTAACGCAGCAGCACCAGTGTGTATGTCTGTGTCCTGGTTCGGGTGGTCATCGAGCAGAGGGAAGCAGTCTTAGCTTCAAGGCTACCTGACCTGGCTAACTGTGCACAGACTTAACTTGCATGTCCAACACAAGGCAATCTTTAAGTAATGTTAAATCTTGTTGTCTGTCTTTAGTGGCGTTATTCTAGAAACATGACATTGTCCATTCATCATGCCAGCCCTCAGAGAATCAGACTACATGACACCGAGTCACTGAGCAGGAGAGAGAGCAAGCTCCACCTTTACGTTACCTCTTCATGATGGGGGAATGCCAGAAACAAAACAAGTGAAAAGTCCATCCCTCTAAAACTCAGAGGGTGGGACCTGCCCCTCCCGATGAGCGTCATCAGGTGAGGCTATCCTATAAAAAGGCTCAGCTCCTAGAGCGCCGGTAACTTCGTCTCTCCTGCTGGATGACTCGGTCTCATCATGAAGCTGTCATTGTTGATTTTACTGACTGTTTTGTCGTCTGCCACCGCCGGTAAGTTTCATCTTTGTGTTATTTAGTGTGATTGTTCTGAGGGCTGACATGATGTATGCACAGTGTAATGTGTACAGAAGCTGTTTGCACATGGACACGCGCGGTGCGCACCTCCCTGCCTGCCGCTTGTTGCGTCAGTTAGCCGACAGCGGACAGCTCGGCTCAGCTCGGTCTGCTGAGACAATTACCGCTGTTTCCTTTTCTTTTGTTGCTCTGAGGGCTGACATGATGTATGCACAACGTTTCCTTTTCTTTTGATTAGTGTGCGTGAATGAGTAATGGTAAGAACCTGCTCATGTTTGTTTAACTGTAGAGCAAGTTGGTTTAGTTTTACCTTTCCCACCTTTTGTGTAGTTTTGCCGTTTCATCTGTAATTACGGCTACGTCGTGTCGCCCTGATTGATGAGTCCATTACAGCTGAATGCAGGTTCTGATTCTAAGTCGTAATGCTTATGTAAGCTATTTTATATTGTTGTTGGCATAAACATGAGTGGAGTAACCTATATCGGCAGCTCTTATTTTGAAGAGGTGCGGTGTGGTACGGTATGCGTGTTCTTGATTCAGTGTGTGCCGCAATAAACGGACAAGCCGCCCGTTCGTATAACACGAGGCTGAAGTTAGCTTCCAAATTTTCAGGTTCCGATTCGGCAGTTAAGGGAAACTTAGGTTCAGCGGGTGGGCGCTAGATCCTGTTTATTACACCCCGTAAATATATGACTGCGCGTTTAATATTAAGGGTATAATTTTAAAATGTTTCCAGAGAAGATGAACACTCTTTAAAACATATTTTCTGATTTGTGAAACCTTTATTTTATTTGTGAAAATGCAAAAAGGGAAATTTCACCACAATTTTCTGCACCTGGACCACATTAAACCAGGTCCTGATCCAAAACCACAGGACTCACACTTTTCAAACCTGGTCTAGTTTATCCCAGAGAGGATGAGGACTCTTAAAAATACAGTTTTTAAGACAGTGCGAACCAGTGTGTACCCGAGGTCCCATCCTCACATAATGTTTGTAGAACAACGCCGCTAATGAGGAGTTTCTTATGTGAAGCAGGAGAGGGAGGGTTTGCAGGTATATGTGAGGCTTAAAGTCCGAGTTTTCAGTGTCCCAAAGGTGGTTCTCTTTTTACCCGCTAGATCTCCATGGCGCTGTGGAGCCAACCTGGTCTGGATCAGGTGATGTTCAGAGTTTAAATCAGCCGTAAGGAGCGTCTCCCTTTAACCAAATCGTTTCCTGCCGATACATAGTGATATTATGATATTATCACTCATAATATCACTGTTATGAGTGATACAGTGAGAATCTGTATCAAGCAGAAAGTCTGTTGATCTTGAAAGTTGATAACTTCCTGAATAATAGTCCTCTGATTGGGGCTTTAGTTTAGAGCCGACTCACACAGAGAAAGCCTGGCTACTGTATGTTGAACTGGCTTGGCAGTACAGCCCTCTGGATCACTGAAGTCAAACCCAGTGACACCTCTGAATTTAGGTGTCACTGTTAATTCAGAGGTGTCACTGGGTTTGACAGAGGTGTCAAATCCAGACATCTGTTCATCCGTTCAGGCTGAACTTCATCTGTTCAGCCTGAACGGATGATAGAGGCCTGTTGTCTTTTTTCACATGATGACCAAACATGATGTAATTACAGTTTAAGTGTTTCAGAAGTGTTCAAACTGTTAATGGTTTGTGGTTTGTTTCAGCAGAACAATGTGGAGCCACTCAACCGACTGAGCCCATCGAAGCACAAGAAGGTGGTAAAGTCACTCTTCAGTGTTGCACTGATCCCCCGACCGACTTGAAGAATCATACATTGGTTTGTAAGAGATTTGGTGGCAACTTCAATGACTCCAACCGACACATCTACTCCCGTCGACGTGGGAAGGAACATCCTGAACCACAGACAGAGCAGTACAGAAACCGGACTCATCTGGTCCATGAAGACCTGAGCAAAGGGGTCCTGAGTCTAGAGATCTTCCTGCTTCAGCTCAATGACAGTGGACAGTACATGTGTTTTATACCAAAGCTGAACATCACCTGTAATTTTACTGTTGCTGGTGAGTGCATCACTTTAATCAGGTACTAATACTGTATTTAACTGTTGGTTTGTAGTTCATTCATTCAGGATGTTGAATAAAGTTGAAGTTTCATATTAGATCATGAAATTGTAGGAAATTAAGAAAAAAATCCAAATAGTTAAAACAATCTTTTGTTTTTCATTTGAACCAGTGAGCAGACAGAAGGACAAAGATGCTGTTGCCATGACGACACCTTCAGTGGAAGCAAAGACGAATCCAGGTGAGGCTGATTTGATGTTTTTGAAGAGATCTCTGGAAAAATGTCTTTGATACACAACAGACCACATTTAGATCAAATGTGTTCAATTCAGGAGGAGTGTATTCAGCATTTTGTTTCTCCTTCACATGCAGAAACAAACCAACCTCCTAATGTGAGGAACATTGTCATTCCTGTTGTCATTTCTGTTGTCATTGCTGTTGCTGCTGTTGTTCTCATGATCATCGGAGTCCTGTGGAAACTCAGAAACACTCGTGAGTTACAACTTTTCATTATTAAAAACACTGTAAACTGACTCATGGTTCACTTGAGAAGAGTTTTGAAGTACATGTACTTGAAGTGAGTATTTTCAATTGAAGCTGCCTCATAGTTGTTGTTAATTGAAGACAGTGGAGCCCAGTTCATCATGTTGAACATCTGTTTGGTCCTTTTACATTCACTAATGTGTTTTCTGTATTGTTCAGAACTTTATGAGGACAGCAACATTTTGTGACTGAAGTTTAATAAACACCTGAGCACTTCACACAGACTTCCTTTAACACGGTGAATTGAGTTTGTGACTGGTTTTCAAGTTCTCTGTGAGAGGCTCAGAGGAGGGAAGGACAAAGAAGATCCCCGTGAAATGAAACCTCTGAGGACCAAAGGAGCAGAAGGAGATGGAGACGTCGACATCACTGCAGCAAACAGCCCAAGAAACCTGAAGTGATGGATGAAAGAATGACCGTCATGATCACAAGTGTCCAGGCTCTACAAAACCTCCACTCAGTGATGTACTGATACAAACCTGGTAGGACTGGACAGCTAGTGGTGCCCAGAATTCAAACCAAACAACCTCAGATCAGCCTTGGTTGATTCCACAGCAGGGAAATGTGCAGTGTTGGTGGAGCTCACTGCTGGAATCAGCTCACTGGATTGATCTGGATCAAATTAATCCAGCTTTAACACCTATCATACTGATTAATTCATTAATATAAGTACTGTGTTTGTTTATTCATATTCTGTAAATACATTTATTCAGATTTTGCACTGGATTCAACAGTTACAGTAATAAGTAGTTAAAGCAGATATCAGGCTACTTATTGATCCTGTAAAGAGTAAAAAAGGGGATTTTGTCCACATAAAAGGACCCCCCAATCATCTGAAAATATCAAACAACAAGCATAATGAACTTCTTACTGTCGCTTATCTTTCAATACTTGCTACAGTCATGCAGTGCCTCCTACAGGAGAAGCTTCAACAAGCTTGTTTCTCCAAATGCAAAAGACTTCTGAGTGTCCTTTTTATTTAGTTACAGTTTGTCTCAGTGGCTTTGGTGCATTTCTCAGATCAGAATTAAGGTTCTAATCACTTTTGGTTCAACCTCCACAACATTTAGTCATTTGTCCACATCATAGCAGCAGTTTCTCATTCCTTCCAACAAACTGCAAATGATTTTGGACATGCATCAGTTGTTTTTATAAATTTCTCTGCTGTTTTATAACATTATCATTTGCTGATGTCATGTCAGTCAAAATGAACCATACTTATGAATGCTGTAAAACTAATAGTCTTCATTTCATTGCTTGAGTCATTACATACAAAAATGTTGAACTAGTTGTCAAAATCTGTCGAGCTCCTCCTTGCTGCATTGCAAGGGATGATATTCACTGTGATGTAGATGAAAATATGAGGCCAGACAGAGAGAAACGTCTGGATGAGTGATTTACAGTACTGTGTATGTTGTATGTTCACTTCCAATATGTACTGTAATATTATTTACAGCTGTACACAGCTCTACCCAAAGAGTGTTTCTGATGTTTGTTGTAAATAAGTGTGTATTTTTCTTTTGCACAATGCTGTGAACAAATTAGAACTGCAAAGATCACATGCAGTAACATGTGAAATATACATATTCAGTGCCTTGTACTCAGTTACTCACTAAACACAGTCATGTGTAACTTTACTGTAGTTTTCAAATGGCTGTGCAAAGAGTGTGTGTAGTGCTGTCTGGAGGATTTTCAGGTTGTGTCACCAAGATCTGACTTTTTGCATTGAAAACACTTCCAGAGTAAAGTGTCACGATGAAAACATGACAAAGACATGTGACTGTCTTGTTCATAAACAATGGTGTCAGGACTTTTCATCTTATGACACGGACACTTTCACTGACATGAATACTTGCTTTTCAGGAATGAACTATTCATTCTGAGCAGGTGACACGCTTTAGCAGGTTATCAACTAGGTACTAATTGTTTTGAGAAATGCAGTAACTGTGGTGCAAATGTTAATAGTGATGTGAGAAATGCATCAAAGTGACTGAGAAAAACTGTAATTAGTGAACATTTATCCATTTTTATGATCATATGTTTGTGAATAATGTGTATTTCTTTGTATTTACACTGTGGGCCCTTGAGCAAGGCCCTTAATGTTGCAAGTTTTAACGTAAAACTTTATTAAGTCCGCACAGAGAACAACAACATCACAGAGAACAACAACATCACAGAGAACAACAACATCACAGAGAACAACAACATCACAGAGAACAACAACATCACAGCGCCACCCATTGGCAAAATTACTGTACTTACAACACTTAACCCCTGACTGCTCCCTGGGCGCTGCATCACAGCAGTCCACTGCTCCTAGTATGTATAGTTAAGGTTAAACATGAATAGGATGGGTCAAATGCAGAGAAGGAGTTACCCCAAGGGGACAAATAAAGGTTAGATTTTTTTTCTTGACGCTTCTATGAGTTCTGATTGTTTGAAGACCTTCGAACTGGAAGAGGATGTTTGTGTATTTATGGTGCTGTTTTCCATTTTCGTTAATAAAACATGTTTATATACAGATGTTTGTTTGTTTGTTTGTCATTTTAATCTGAAAATATTCACATCCATCCAGCTTCAGGCCATCTGTGACCACTGTGACAAGGGGGGTTTGCAAAACGGCAAACTTAAAAGAAAGGGGTTAAAGGGGTTTTCTTTAAAGGGGTTGGCTGAAATTGCGATTACAGTAGGTACTACTGAGTATGTGAAAACACTTATTAAATTGATGCAGGAAAAGCACAAACTTAAAGAAAGAAAGAAAACGGTTAGAGAAGAGTTTGACTTTTAGAAATCCCTTAGAATGAACAAGCATCTAAATGTTCCACTTTAAAGAGGTCTAATCGGAACGGACACCTTTGAGAAAAGAGGCCTCAGGCAGGTAAACCATGAAAAACACCTCACTAGATCCTTATGAATTTACTTATCATGATTAGGTACAAGAAATGCCATGGAATCAATATAGTAAATATACTGAAATATTTTAAGATAAATAATCTACTCCTTTCTTAGAATAGCACTCAGTGGTACACAGCCAGTGATTTCAGGGATATGCTGATGAGGACAAATAATAATAAGTTATTATTGTTATTATTATTATTATTCATGACAATAATACTAACAATAATAATTTAATGATTGAATTGAATTGAATTTATTTGAGTACATAAATGTTTCAATTGGTTCTTGATGAAATTAAGGAGAGGAAATGCTCATTTCAACAGCCTGAACTGTCAGCACTGTGTGATTTCTGCCCCCGTAGACCTGCAGAAGTTGACTTAAATCATCTTTATCAGGTTCAACATTAACATGATAAACACATCAATAATTGTCATTCAGTAATATCAGAAAGATTCTTCTCTCCATCAGTACTTTTACTTTTGGTAAACAAATGCAGAACTTTTACTTGGAACAGAGAACTTCTACACTGTGCATCGTTCCATCGTCTCCATGGTGCACGGCAAAAGCATCGTTCTGGCATCTTTTGATGCACCCAGGTCGCCTATAAAAAGGCTGGAACATTCTGAAAGTCGAAAAACAACTTTTTCACCTGCTCTCGGACCTGTTCGACGATCAGCTACGGAAAGCAAAGACTTGGAAGAGAAAGAAAACCTTTGGAAAGCGAAGACCTGAAGAGGCAACTTTTGGAGAACAAAGACCTGAAGAGGCAACTTTTGGAGAACAAAGACCTGAAGAGGCGACCTTGGAGAGTGAAGACTTAAAGAGGAGACCTTTGGAGAACGAACACTTGAAGAAGAGACCCCTCGGAAAGCAAAGACTTGAAGAGGAAATCTTTGGAAAGAAGACCTGAAGAGGAAACTTTTGGAAAGAAGACCTGAAGAAGAAACCTTCGGCAAAAGAAGACCTGAAGAAGAAGAAGACCTTTGTTGTAAACCGACTCTTGTTGGACAACAAATCTTTTGGTTCCTTGAATCATCGTTGGATACCTGAAGACCTTGAAATGGACCCCGGACCGGAGGACTTCGAGGGACATGTGGCAGCTGCCTGGGAGGTGCACCGTGGCGCGGCTGGTAAGATTATCATTATTATTATATTATTATTATTAATGTGGCTTTTTTTGGTGGAATGATGCTATTTGTCCTTCTAAGCTCATTAAAACTGTGTCAGATTAGAAATCAGTGTGACTTTCTAAATTTAAACTGTTGGTTAAAACACAGATTTAGTGATAAACAGTTGTTGAATGATTATTTCTGTGTAAAATGATTTTTTAATGGATAAAATGTTTTATTTTTTAATCTAATTTATTACTCATTTATGTGGTGATTTGGAAACACTCTTGTTTTGATTTGAGGACATCAAATTTGACATTTGCATCTAAAATTTTGAAAAAAAACAAACAATGATGATGACTTGGCCAAAAATGATAAAATGTCAGAGATGTGTTTTTGCTGTAACCATGGAGATGATGGAACCATTAGAACTCAGCAGGCTTCTCCTCTGTAGGAGTCTGAATCCATCTGAGTTCAGGTTAAAGTGATTTTACTGGAGCTGATGTCTGATCATCATCCTTCATGTTCAAACTGTTGCTTTAAATCCATTTATTTTCACATGTTACTGAACCTGAACTATGTGTTTGACTGTTTATGGACCTTAAACGTGAACTGTTGTGTTTATTCATCACACACTTTGCATTAGTTGATTTCTTTTTGGACTGCTGGTGCGCCACCATCTCCATACAGTCGCCATGATTTTAACTGGTGCATGTGGTGAATAGTTTTGTGCTTTTTGTTTGTGTTGTTTTATTTGGAGAGGATCTCTGTTGCTGGTTGGTTTAATTCAGTCAATTAGAATCCAAATAAAAGCAGGAAGAGTCTCGTATAAAAGCTCACAGAGGAGCCAGAAGTGGATTTCAGGACGCGTGTTGTAGTTTAGAGGCTGGTTGAAGACCGTCAGTATGAGAGTTAAGGCATGACAACAGATTTACTTTGGTTTCTACAGTTAATGTGACTAATTATCTGATGCACACACTAATAGAGTTAACATGCTGGTTATTTAAAACAACAGAGACGCTGCTGTGTTTGAGGGGAGAAGTTAGTTTATATGAAGACATTTGGTTTATTTATGACTTCATAAATGTGTGATGATGAGCTGATCCACCTGCAGTCATAATAATTAGCAATTAAATGTGTTTTGGTTGTTGCATGTTTTGGTTGTAACATCAGTGATTAGAGAAGTGATGTTCAGTAACAGTAAATAATGTGACTGTAGCTGATGTTCTGCTGTTAGACGTAAAGATGTTTCTAAACCTCCATCAAATATCAGTTTAGTGAAAATTCATTTGTGACTCAGGCCACCACATGACTAAATTTAAATTTTAAAAAGTGAATAGTTATGATGTGCAGTGATGGTCCTGCCTTCATGTTGTCCTTCATGGTTTATTGTTACTTGTCCTTGTCAGTGTTGCTCTATGTGATTGTGTTCCCATGTTTTTATTTATTTTTTACCTGCCTGCAAAGCAAATTTCCCTCAGGGGACGATAAAGTTTAAAGTTGAAGTTAAAGTTATCAGACTGTTGCAGTAAAATCAGATCCAGCAGGGATGAAGCTCAGGACTCAATGATCGAACTGCAGCTCAGAAACTGAGACAGAGAAGGAAAATACACAGAACCAATGCTGGGAGCTGCTCAACCACTCTGTTGTGTTGTGTTGTGTTGTGTTGTGTTGTGTTGTGTTGTGTTGTGTTGTGTTGTGTTGTGTTGTGTTGTGTTATGTTGTGTTGAGTCGTACTGTGTTATACCTGGTTGTGTTGTGTTGGATTGTGTTGGCATTTTGTGTTGTCCTGTGCTGAGTTTCAATGTGTTAAGTCGCATTGTGTTGTGTTGTGTTGTGTTGTATTGTGTTGTGCTGTGTTGTGTTGTACTGTGTTGAGTTTTAATGTGTTGTGTTATGTTGTGTTGTACTGTGTTGGGTTGTAATGGGGTGTGTTGTACCATGCCGTGCTGCTCTGCGTTGTGTTGTGTCATATTGTGTTGTACTGTGTTGAGTTTTAATGTGTTGTGTTACGTTGTACTGTGCGGTTTTGTGTTGTTTTGTGTTGCACTTTGTTGTATTGTGTTGTTGTGTTGTGCTGTGTTGTATTGTGCTGTATAATGTTGTAATGTGTTGTTTTGTCCTGTGTTGTGTTCTACTGCATTGTGTTATGTTGTGCTGCATTCGGTTGTATTGCCCTGTGTTGTGTTGTTCTTTTTATGTTGTTTAGTGTTGTGTTGTGTTATTTTGTGTTGTGCTGTGTTATGTTCTATTGTTCTGCACTGTGCTGTACTTTATTGTGTTATCTTGTGTTGTATTGTGTTATTCTGTGTCGTCTTGCACTGTATTGTACTGTGTTGTGTTGTGTTGTGTTGTGTTGCTTCATAATTCGTTGTGTTATGGTGTTTTCTACTGTGTTTTGCTGTGTTGTGTTATGTTGTGTTGCATTGTGTCGTGTTGTACTGTGTCTGCCATGTTGCTCTATGTTGTGCTGTTTTGCATTGTGTTGTGTTGTTCGTTATTGTTCTGTGCTATGTTGTGTTGTTGCTGTGTTGTGGTGTTCTGTGTTCAGTTGCTCTGTACTGTGCTGTGTTATATCGTGCTGTACTCCTTTATGCTGCATTGAGCAGCTTTGTGTTGTGTTCTTTTATGTTGTGCTACATTGTGTTGTTCTGAGACGTGGTTTACTGTTTTGTGCTGTATTGTACTATATTATGTTGTACTGTGCTGTTTTGTATAGTACTATGTTGTGTTATACTGTGTTGTGTTGTCATGTATTGTGCTGTGTTGTACTGTGTTCTGTTTTTCTGTGTTGTGTTGTGTTGTTCTACATTGTGCTGTACTTTACTGTGTTATCTTGTGTTGTACTATGTTTTTTCTGTATTGTCTTGCATTGTATTGTACTGTGTTGTGTTGTGTTGTGTTGTGTTGTGTTTTGCTGTGTTCTTTTATGCTGTGCTGCATTGTGTTGTTCTGAGACGTGGTTTACTGTTTTGTGCTGTACTGAACTGTGTTGTATTGCATTGTGCTTTGTGGTACTGTGTTCTGTTGTTCTGCGCTGTGTTGTTTTATGTTGTGTTGCATTGTGTTGTACTGTTCTGTGTTGCACTTTGTTGTACCGTGTTGTGTTACGCTGTACTGTGTTGTGTTGCGTTGTACTTCATTGTGTTTTGTTGCAGTGTACTGTGTTGTTCCGTGTAGTTCCATGTTTTGCTGTGTTGTATTGCATTGTGCTGTGCTGGATTGTTCTTTGTTGTGTCATATTGCATTGTGCTGTGCTGTGTTGTGGTGTGTGGAGTTGCATTGTGTTGTTCTCTACTATGCTGTGTTATATTTTGTTGTACTGTTGTGTTGTGTTGTGTTGTATTGCATTGTGCTGTGTTGTGTTATGTTGTGCAATGTTGTGTTGTGTTGTTCTGAGTTGTGCTTTACTGTGTTGTGCTGTATTGAGTTGTATGTAACTATCACAGTATACTATAGTATAGTAGCATACTGTGTTGTGTTGTTCTGTTGTATTGTGTTGCTTTCGCTGAACATGAGTTTGGACATGCGAGGAGTCACTGCATGTATGACATCACTGTGTCATGTGACTGACCTGAGATTTTCATCCTCTCTGGTTTTAAATGTCACCACTGGCTGCAGTAGTGTCTGTGATGTTCAGCTGAACCACTGTGGCAGAGTTTAAAACAGACGACTCACATTTTCACTGAAGTTTGTCACAACAGTCAAAGTGGACACACAGAACCGTCTGTCAAAGCAGCTTCTGGTGTTCCTTTATCTCATCATGGAAACAGGAGTTAAAGCTTGTTAGTGCTGAAACAGTTTCTGTGCATCACTTATGTCTCAGTGTAGTTCTTAATGAATAAGTCACTATGAATGAGAACATATTTGTCGTTTGAATTGTCAAAATTAAAGTTTTCCCAAGTGACCAAAGTAGATTAAATAATTGTTTTCATAAAATCTCACATGAAAGCAGCGTAAAATCATCGTCTGTTCAAAATAACAGACAACAATAACTGATGTTGTGTTGTTGGATGGTTGTAGTCGATTGTTTGTGGCTTTAGTTTTGACTGTGGCTAATTTAATCCTGATATCTGTAGATGTTAGAGATACTAAGGTGTGCTGACCTTGTTTCCTCTCAGGGTTTGTGGACTACATCGTGGACCGTCCCGCCGGCGGCCTCCCGGAGGTCATCTGGATCTTTGATGATCACGACCGTGTCGTGGTCTTCAGTGATTCAGATGAGTCTTCCGAGGAAGAAGACTTTGAAGACGTCTGGATCCCCAACGAAGACTTTGAAGACGTCTGGATCCCCAACGAAGACTTTGAAGACGTCTGGATCCCCAACGAAGACGATGAAGACGACTGGAGCACCAGCGAAGACTCCGGCTACTGCAGCCTGGACGAGGACGAAGAAGACCTGGAGGACGGCGACGAAGATGACGTCCAACGCTTCCCCCTGGTCCAGAGGTTCCCCCTTCCTGCTGGTGCTCCACTCATCGCTGGTCCTGCTGCTCCTCCTGCTCCCCCTGCCCTCCACATCCACTCCTTCCCAAAGAGGCCCCGGGAAGAGAGCGATGTGGAGGCCCAGGTAGGTACGAAGAGGCAGCGTACCAGTGAAGAGGACGACGAGCAGCCAGGACCTTCCACATCCGGTGCTCCACTCATCGCTGGTCCCGCTGCCCTCCACATCCGCTCCTTCCCAAAGAGGCCCCGGGAAGAGAGCGATGTGGAGGCCCAGGTAGGTACGAAGAGGCAGCGCACCAGTGAAGAGGACGACGAGCAGCCAGGACCTTCCACATCCGGCACCAGCTCCTCCACAAACCACAGCGCGTCCGGTCCCTCCCCGTCAGGCCTGAGCTTCCCTGGGATGAGTGGAAACTGGTTCAGGCCTTTTTGGAGTCCAGATGACAGCGACTCCGATTAGTGTCCTGGAACTGGTGGATATCTGAACAGAGAAGTTCCAGCTGACTGACAGCTCCACCTTCATACTGTAGAGATCCAAAAACATCAAGATCTCTGCAAGTAACTTTAGAAATCCTCCTTCACATATCTTAGCGTCATCAGATAATGTGGGAGGAAAGGTAGGTATGAACACCTGACAAATACAGGTGTGTTTATTCTTTTTCCTTCACTTTAAGGTAAGTAAATTTTCAATAGCACATTGTTAAATAACTAAGTATTATTCTGTAACTAACATTGTTTCTTTCCTGAATAGAAATTATATTTTATAATTATATATTAATTGTTATATAATAATAAATATATTACATTGTATAATATATAAAATAATATAATATTATAATCTTCTTATTATATCATATTAATATTATAATATAATTATAATATATAATATAATATATATTATAAATTAAAATATCTTTTAATTTATTATATTATATTCTTCTCCAAATTAAGGTAAGTTATTACTTCAAATTAATCAATACTAAGGATTTATTATCTGTTAGTGGTCATTTATAATTGATGTATTTTACTGACTGTGTTGTACTTTGTGTTTTGTTCCATCATCCATCATCTGTTCAGAGAACTCCCAGATGATGGACATAGGAGGCCAGACCAGACCGGACCAGACCAGACCAGACCAGACCAGACCAGACCGGACCAGAACAGACCGGACCAGACCAGACCAGACCAGACCAGGCTAGAACAGACCAGACCAGACTGGACCAGACCAGACCAGACCAGACCAGGCCAGACCAGACCAGACCAGACCGGACCAGAAGGATGTGTGACCAGGGACCAGCTGGAGAATGGAAGAGTGCTTTCAATCAGCTGACTAAGTAAGTCCTCACAAAGACTACAAAAGTACCAACAGGGACATGAAGTGCTGATGGAGCCTGTACCTGTCCAACACCTGTAACACATTGATTTCTGGTCTCATGAATAGTTATTGGAGGTTTAATTCAACTGTCCAGCAGCTAGCAGCAATACAAAGGTTGATTTTTGCGTCCTGTTTTTCTATTTCCCAGGTCAGCTCTCCGGTTCAGACGCTCCTCCTTCAACACCACCCTGTCCAGCTGCCATGAGGGGCGTCCTGGCTCTGCCTGCTCAGAACTAGTTTTAATCATGTGCTGGTTCTGTGCTGCTGGGTTCAGGAAGCTCCTCACAAAGCGACAGATGAACACAGAGGAAGCTGCCTCCTGTTGGTCTCTGAGCTCTGACAGCAAGGCAGACAAGATGTCTCCAGTAATGAGCTTGTGGCATTTAACCGTGTTTATACAAATTTGTAATGTTTAATGTAAAACGTAAGATTTGACTTGCTTAATTTAAAATGTAAAAAACACTGATGTACAATGTTCAGTTCAACAAATCTAAGATAGACTTCATTTTTTTATTTTATTGTTGTAGCATGGCATCAACTCTTATGATATGACTGTATTAATACTGGTAAAATAAATATTGCAAAATGTAATTGTTTTATGTAAAAATGTAAAATAATTTTAGATGTCCTTTATGAATATCTTTCTTTGTTATGATATGACTGTATTAATACTTATTGAATAGATATTGTAAATAGTAAGATATTCTTTAACTGTCATTTACTTTGAGATATTTCAGTTCTGAAATTTAATAAATTTGCAAAATGTATATGTTTTTTTAACTTTGTCATTTTAGGTTATTCATGGATAATTGATTGACTGAAAACTTTAAATTGATTAAAATTAGAGTGAAGGGTCTGAATACAGTCCTTTTACATGTTTATCACTGTTTTGTTCCACCTAGACTGGTTTACTGTTGAACTAAGTCAGATAATTCGATGTATAATTAGAGTGTGTTCTGTGAGATCTTCTACTTCACTGATGGTGGATCAATGTGGAGCTTCTTCAACACTGAACCAGATACAGGATTTCATATTTGTTTCAACAATCAGCTGCACTGAGAGATGAGAAGAAGAGTTGATGACTTTTAAAGAGTTTTTAAAAGACTAGCTATGAACACTGTCAAAAATAAAATCCCCCTATAGTTCTGGATTTGATGTGTTTTGTGTTTATATAAATGTTTGAGGTGAAAATCAAACCCTGTTCAGCATCAGAGGGCGCTCTAAGACCTCTGAGGAACCAGAACTACTGGATGAGGAGGCTCCAGAAACACCTGAGACTCAACTTGGAACACTGGATGGCTTTATTCTCACAAGACGGGACGACTTCAAATACTAAGAGGTTCATACTTGGATAAAAATAGATGAAGAAGTTTTTAAAAATTATTTAAAAATATGTGATTACCTTTTGAAAGATTATTTTGAAAATAGGTGATTAGTATTTAATTTAATATTTTTAAAAAATAGATGCTGAACTTGCAAAAAATTCCAAAAATAACTAAGAAATAATAAAATAACTATATATAAAATACATATATAAATAATTATTTAAAAAAAAAATTATTTTAAAATAATTAATTTAAAAATAAATTTAAGATTCATTTGTAAATGATTATTTAAAATATCAGATCAGCTTTTATTATTATATAAGACAATTCTCAGTCAGACTTTAGATTATTTAAAAAATAGCTGTTAAAATGTATGTTTTGCTGATTCCCTTCAAAAAGTTGTTTTTCAGACTAGAAGATTAACATCCAAAAGTTTTTTTTTTTAAAAATAGATTAAAAAATAGATGGCTATGTTTTAAAAACAATATTTTGAAAATTAAATGCTTAATTTCTAAAACGCATTTTAAGAGACTGTTGACTTTTAAAAAAAAGATGTAAAAGCAAGACAATTAACTTGAAAATATTATTTTAAAAACAGATTTATGATTCAATTCATGTTGCAAGAAACAAAAATAACTTTTAAAGAATAATTTTTTAAAAAATAACTGAAAAATTGAGAAAAGATTGATAAAAAAAAAACCCTTTGCAACATTTAAAAGATAAAAACATCATTTTTTTAAGGTAATATAAACATAGGTGATTCACTTTTAAAACATCATGATTTATTGTGATTTATTTATTCATGGATTTGATATTTTGGTATAATAAATATCCATATATTTACACTATAACTTTTGTAAAACTGTGATGATTTGAGATGAAAAAAAGACTCAAACGTTATCATTTTGTTCAAGGCTGGATCAGGTCTGTTGTCTCCATCTAGTGTCTGCTGTAAATATTACAACCAGCACTTGTTCTAATATTAAACCTGCAGCAGACGTTGTTATGTGGGGATTCATGTGTTTCACTGAAGCCTTTCGCAGTGGCTTTTATTCTTTAAGTTAAGAGATTAGATGGTAGATTTATATGCAAGTCAGCAAGCACTATACTGACACTACTTACACTATTTTGCACTTGTTTTATGCTGATTCTTCACAAAAATCTACCTCGTATACATGAGACCCATTAAATCCAGCCTCAACAGAAGACTACAAAAATATGTACAGGTGTATTTTATTTACTGGAGATGAATCTCCCTCAGTATTTAGAACACAAGAATTTGAATAAAGACATTTTACACCATACAAAAAAGAAGAAGAAGTCTGTCTCTTACGAATGTTCCAACTTTGGTTGTAATTATTCTGTTCGGGCTGTTAATAAAGTTTTTTAAAGAATGAGCGGGCGCGACGATGACGTTTTATTCAAGCGACTACACCGCGCGTTGTTTGGAGGAGTTGAACTGTGAATGTGGTGGATACATCGGGTCATTGAGCTCTTACCGTCAAAATAGTAGATATTTGTCGACTGTCGAGCAGTTCGGGGTACCACTGCAGGCATGTTTAGCCCCCGCACCGCCCCGGGCTCCGGCCACAGGCAGCAGGGCAGGACCACCGGGAGGAAGAGCGTCTCCGGTGCGGCCACCAGCCTGCTGTTCTCCCCGCGCAGGACGCCTCTGTCGGCGAGGTGGGTGTAAACCAAACACCGAGCAGTAATGTTTTACCCTTTTTCTTATATACACATTCTACTGCTAGCATATTAGCTCCGCCTTGCTTAAAGTAATGCAGTCCAACACAGACGTCGTGTAATCAACCTTCCCTTTACGAAGACTGACAGATGAGACCAAGATCAATTTGTTTGTTGGGGTCCAGCATGTTCGGTGTGAACCTGACCAGGACTACCACAGTGAAAGCACAGTCCTGACAGAGAAACACAGATATGATTGTGATGGTATGGGTTGCATGAGTGCAAAGGTTGTTGCTGAGGTGACATTTTTAGATGGCAACATGAATGACTGTAAACATCCCAAAATACTGAACGACAAGATGACTGCTGGTCTGCAGAGGCTGGCCAGAAGAGGAATATTCCACCATGATGATTTATATCATGCTGCCAAAATAACACAAAAAGCTTGTTACCTGACTTGAATCTAATTGAACACCTTTGGGGGTGTTTCAAGATGAAGGCAGAGCATCACCCTTCCAGTGATCCAACGGCAGCTGAAAAAAATGTCTCGTGAGAATGAGAGAACAGAAATGTGATATCTTCCATGCTGGGGAGGAATTAAAAATGACATCAGAAATTAAGTTGGTCATACAAAGCACTGAAACGAATATTTGAATTAAAAGTATTGGCTGTTGTTGCAGTGAGTGTCTGTTGTGGGGCCTGTATTTTAATAAAGTAAATCTAAGCTGTTAGTTTTTAATATTACGTGAGAGCAGATACTCTACTGTCTACTTGTAAGAGACATTTTAAATTTAAGTGATATTGCACATGGGGTGTACTCACTTCGGTTTTGTACTGTGCACCTGCTAATATCATCCAGCCTGTGTTTATTAATGAGACAAATAAGGCTGCAAAAAAAATATCGTTATTCTCCAACGATGTGTTTCTTTGTAATTTTTTAAGCAAATTAAAATTGCTGAACTTGACTACTTTAGATGTGTTGCATAGTTTGACCAAAAAGCCAATAACATATAAACATATAAAATTCTGCTCATAATGATTTATGGCAAAGGAAAACAGCAAATCGTCTCTTTTTAAAGGCAGTTCTTTACTATTTTTGCATGAAAAATTATTGAAACCAGCTGCAGGATCATGATTTGACAAATTACTATAATAAGAAAACTAACTATATGCGTTGACTCCAGTTTCATCTCAGCATGCAGCCAATGAAAATCTGTCCACTTTATTTTAATGTCTTTCTCCACCAGGTCAACACCCACCCGACTGCAGAGCCGTGCAGCTGCAGAAACTATCAACTACGATGTGCAGACCTTCGGCTCGTCGCTGCCTGTCAAGGTGATGGAGGCGCTGACGATGGCTGATGGTAGGAGAAACTGATCACCTCTATTGGTGAAATAAAGATCTTTGTTTGGTTTCAAACCAGCAACTTCTGTTTATTTTCTGTGATGTCCTCCAGTTGACTCTCCTCTTAATGAGCTGTTCTGGTTTTGAGGATTTGTTAAAAGTCATGTATCCTGTTTTCCAGCCTTGCCACATAACAGTTTTGTATGTGTTGGCTCCTCTAGCTGATGACCAGATATCAGTAAAGGTGAACGAGAGCGGCTGGGCGTGGATGGTTTGTGGTGAGAAACTGATCATCTGGAAGATCTGCCAGACTGCTGTGGCCAAGGTGCAGTTCAGTTCCAATATGCCAGCCTGTCAATGTATTTATGAAGGTCAAGCTGTAGCACAAACAACTGATGTGTAATGTAGATTTAATGTGAAGCCACTATCAATGGAATAGTCTGTAGTCAAGTGTATGTTTTTTTTAACAAACCAGTCTGCCCTTAAAGTTTTGTTTGTGGGACAGTAAATGAGTTGGTGAGTCTATAAAGACAACCTGCTCCAATCAGGTCAGTTGAGAAGGCTGGAAAGCTTTTGGAACTACAACGGTTTGTTGTGTGTGTTTGTGTTGTCATCAGTTGGGATTGAAAACAGGCTCAGATTTGCTACATTAATTTGATATTGAGTTGTGAGCAGTAATTTGTTACAAAACTGTAATAAAACTGCATAATGGGCAGTGGTGGTGCAATAGATTAAGCCCTGGGAAGGTCAGAAGATTGATCCCCCGCTGCGGCCACTGTGGGCCCCTGAGCAAGGCCCTTAACCCCCAACTGCTCCACGGGCGCTGCACCATGGCAGCCCACTGCTCCTAACTAGGATGGCTCAAATGCAGAGAAGAATTTCCCCAAGAGGATTAGTAAAGGATAACATTATTATTGTTAAACACTAACCCTAAAAAGCATAATTAGCTGTAGGGAGTCCTGTCAAAGTCAGGGTTAAAACTCACCATAAACAAAAATGTTGCAATCACAGGTTAAAGCAACTGACTTGCTAATTTTTAGTGACATAAGTGCAAAGGTTTATGTCCAAAATACTTAAATTCCAGTAGGACCTGTTGAGCCGTTGACCGAACATTTCACTTTTGTAACCCAATAAAACATCAGGTCTTTGTTTTTTATAGTTTTGTTGCTCTGTCTGTCTGTTCTTTGTAGATGTATTTGCTTATATATGTTATATTGAAAAGGCAAATTGATGGGGTTGTGGTTTATTAACTTTCCAGCCATTTCTACAAACTAGTTACTTGTCACGAAGACAAAATCTGACTCAACACCACTGTACTCACTGCACGTACTCTGCTACATGTACTGCAGACAGTGTTGAGAGTATTGTAAATGGTGGAGTTGGAGCTGCTCTGCTGGACGAACTTTGTGATGACACAATATTTAAGTGTCTTTTTTGCATACTGATACTGATATGTCTGTGATAATACTGGCTGATATATGAGCCGTGCTCTGCTAAATTATCATCCAAATAATTGACATAATAAAGTGATAGTGAGTTGCAGCCCCAGAAAAACCATGGACAAATGCAAAACTGACATCTTTAAATTCTCAAACTAAACTTCGTGTTTTCCTTCAGCTGTCAGTGTGTAAGGAGCTGCAGCTGCCCAGCAGTGAGTACAACTATACAGCAGACCTCGTGGCCGTGACGTCCACAGCTCCTCTGGAGGTCGCTGCCGTTCAGTCCATCTCTGTTCTGGCGGTGGCTGCGGAAGGAACAGCTCGACTCTGGCCCAACCTCTCCCAGGAGGGCAACTACACCGAAACAGATGTGGACCTGGGAGATCCCTGCAACTTTGTTGTTGCTGTCAGAGTAAGTAGGTCCGCAGTAAATCTGATTTATTTTGGTGCCTTTTATAGCTTCAAATGTGTAACTTGGAACCTGATTCGTTACTAATAAAGCAGCTCTAGTAAATCCATAGGGTTTTATTTTATTTCCGTTTCATCACTAGGAACATAAACACGTCAAACTGAAAAACTAGTGATCAAATCATCTTTTTAAGTCAGATGACAATCTATCAGTTTCTGAAAATCTGTCAGAAACTGATAGATTGTCAGTCTGATTAAAACTGACTGACGATCTGTCAGTTTTAATCAGACAGTTCGCTCCTGCTGATGTTTTACTCCTGTCTTTCTGCTTGACTTGACCCCTTTCTCTCTCAGGGTGGAAGCTTCGTCTTGTCGTCAGTAAAGGGTCAGCTGTTAAGAGCGAGTGTGGATTTGTCAGGAAAGCTGCAGCATCGAGCCCTGCAGCAGGGTCAGGGCATGCTGTCTGGCATCGGGCGTCGTGTTTCCAGCCTGTTTGGCATCCTCTCTTCACCAGCCAACGACACAGTGAGTCATACTCAGAGATTCCACTTTGAGCAATTCCGGTTTTTGCTCAGTTGGTCAATTTTTACAGTGAGATGCTGCTAAAAGACTCACTATGCAAAAAAATTCTTAGCTGACACTAGCATGCTGTTTAGTCAGACCTTAGCATCCTAAAAAAATACTTTCTGATGTTGCTGCAATGCCCCAGTACAGAGCCACATGTCCCAGTGTGTGTGATAGCTAACATGCTACATGTACTGTCTTTAGATTCATGATGTTATAGAGGCAGAGCTGTGGATCTGTCAGAGTCATTGATGCAATCAACGCAGACTTGTAGATCTGAACACATCCTCATCAGAACTGTCTGTATTGTACTGTATGTTATATATATAAAACAATACTACTAGCCAGTATATTATTGCATACAGGATTTTTCCAAAGCTAGAGTTTAGCCATGGTTAGAAATTGGCACTTAGTTTTGGTGCAGATCTAGGAAGTGTTTAAACATCACTATGGCACAGAATGAGACGCTGAGCAGTGAACACACTTGTTTTCCATTGTCAGTTGAAGCATTTTCAGCACCTGGTTTACGTGTTCAGATGGTGAATCTATCCGATCTGATTCCGTTTCCTCTGCAGCTACACAGTGTGCTGTGGGTGGAGGGAAGCAGCTGCCTGTACACACTCACTAATTCCAGTCTGAGTAAATGGGAGGTGGACGACAGCTCGGAGCATCAGATCCTCAGCTGGGACGCCCGTAGAGCTCTGACCGAGAGCATCGCCGACGCCATCTGGGTCAGTACAAGGATACATGTGACCACATTTAAAAATGATGCAGAATGAAGACTGATTAAAATATGTAGTGTTAGTTAACCTATTGTACAAGATTAATAAAGATCCCACATGGTCTACAGCTTAAGGCTAACCCTGCTAGCCTGCTGTAGCTGATAGGCAGGAACTGGTACACTGCCAGAACATTCTGCATTACATAATTGAAACTAGAAATGGGCAGCACTGATGGTTAAAACACACAACCTGTTTGCTGAGAATGTCTATTCCACCAGGGGTCAGAGAGCAACTACGAGGAGATGAAGGAGGGGGCGAATGTGGCGTATCTGGATATGAAGCTCAGCCAGTAAGTGTCCTAATCTGTGTGTTTGTATGTGCACATGTGTGTGTGAACAGAGACTGATCTTGGTGTGATACCCCTTTTCCACTGAGCTGGTTCCAGTGCTAGTTCGAAGCCAGAGCGCGACTTAGCACCAGTTCTTTGTGTTTCCACCGCCTAAGCACCGACTCCAGGTTCTAAAAACTGGTGCTGAGCAAGCACCAACTCTTTGCTGGTCCAGAGCTAAGCACTGAGTACGTCAGGGGCTGGGGGCGGGGTTATGGTGACCAACCATCAACGGTGGAAAGGGACACACAAGCAGCACGCTGAAATCTGGCAACAGTCAACCTCCACCTCACGATCAGCCTTAAGACCACCTATAAAGGGCCGGCGTATAGCTCACTGAGTTAAAGCGTTACCACATAGGCGCAGGTCGCCAGCAGCGGTCGTGAGTTCAGGTCGAGCTCATGACCCTTTGCTGCATGTCTCTTCACTCTGTCTGTCAATAAAACTTGAAAAATCTCCCCAAAAAGAAAATATTTTTAAAAAAGACCATCTGTAAAGATAAACACAGATATTATCATCAATTTATTGAGTTTGTTTAACTGCTGTATAATCAATACAAGCCTAGTCATGTTACACTGACCCAATGGCGTGGCTCCAACTTGGCTCTTTGCCAATGGAAAAGGTTCTTAAGAGGAACCAGATTTGAACCAACCAAGAACCAGAACTAGCACCTGGTTTCTTGGTGGAAAAGGGGTATATTCAATTGCAAGTCATCAGGGGCCTCCTGCTCAACCATCTCTGATTAGAAGTGATGAGAAATGTGATGATGTGAGATGGAGTGACCCCCATTAGATTACGTTCACCAGTTCATTATTGATTTGTTTCAAATCAATGTAATCTGATTTACCTCTTAAACCTTGAGATACAATAAACACTTATGATGTTGTGTAAGATTCGTCTCAGGATTCATCCTGTAAAGTTCAGTTTATTCTACATTTAACAAGTGAGCAACACTGTCGTTTTCTAAATATAACACTGTGCACACTGTAGAGTACGTCACTACCACTTATCCTGGTTAAACTATTGCCCAAAGATCTTTGGGAGGGCCAAAATCAAAAGGTAACAGACTGAACGACACTTTTTTTGAGGCTTGTATATGTGAAACAGTTGAACACAATAATAAATGAACTGCGCCATTTGCAAAGTCATTCTCAGTGTGCATATTTTACAAAATAGAATCTCATACAGCTACAAATGAACTTTACCTGGTAATTCTTTTCTAGTACACACACCCACTATAATGATCACACACTAAGGTTTAATAGAATTCAAGCGTTGTTCACTTTAATTCCACAGCCCTATGTCTTGTAGCCAGAGATGACAATCAGCAAGCACAGAGTTCAGAATTTTAGTCCGTCTGTAGATGTGATCTCTGGATTGACTACAACATGCGCAGAGTCAGCAAACCATCAGGAGTCCCAACAAGACTCTGGCCATCTTGTAGCACAACATACTGTTTAGCTCAAATGTAACAACAGTTGTTTACAGAGAAAAGACACAAGTGCAAAGATGAAGCTACGGTTCAGATCAACACTGGATCATTTTAACATTTAAAACTTAATGGTCATTTTACACTTTGTAAAAAAACATCTTGAAATGTTCAACATCATGGCGACAGTCTTGGATTACATAAAAACACACTGAGATGGCCTTCATTACTCCAAATTTCTGCAGTTCTCCAAGAGGCTGAACATCTTAAAAACCTATGAGTACCTGGACACCTGCTGCTGGCCAGGGGGGCTTCCTTTGATTATTTTCTTGATTTCTTTTTTTCTTTTTCTGTGCAGTGCTTTGAAGTTAGTTGATAAAAATATTTTGTCAAAGCATTATTTTTGAAAACATCCTGGCTTTACTCTTGGCACCTAAAACTTTACCACAGCACTGTGTCATAAGCTGAACTGAGCCAGACTCTGTGTTTTGTGCTTCCAGGGCCGGTCTGGTGGTTTTGGCTGCAGCCTGGCACCCGTCAGACACTCCCTGTCTGGCCTACTTCTGCCTGGTCACCCTGCAGGACAGCGGAGCCAGCATCTCTGATTCTTTCATGGTGGAGGTCACCAAGTACAGCGCTCCATTCCAGGTCAGTCCTGATCCTGATAGTGGATTAGAATTCAGTTCAGTTTGTTGAACGATCCAGAGCCTTCTGTATGTGTGTATGAAAGGTTTGGTTTGATTGTTTCATCTGCCTCCCTTTAATGATTTCTGCATGCAGATCATTTTAAATTATGTGCTGCAGTTTTTATATAGTTACTTTGAGAGATTTCTGCCTCCACCTCAATGTAATGGAAGACAATAGAATTGTATTTGTGCTGCTGCACTCACTGAAAAAGGAAATGTGACGCCTGAAGCTTTTTCTCATGATGTGTTGCTTCTTCAGAGTGAGGAGGCCCTGCAGGCCACACGGCTGGTGTTGCCACGCTCCCCCGGCTCCACCGCTTTCCTCTACAACGAGGAGCTGGTGTTCGCCTGCTCCACAGGAACCAGCAGGGGGGGACTGCCTGATGAGAAGATCAGCTTTAACTCGCCAGGTGAGAAGAGCCGCTTCTGCATTTCAAATGTTAAGATGGCACTCATAAATTAGTCCATATGCCTCGTTTACATTTCTTGTTCTCATTTTATATCATCTTTGTCGTACTGCCTGTAGTAGCGTATCAACACTGAATAGTATTTACTAGAAAATGTCATTGGCTTTGAAAATAAACAAGAATCAGATGAGAAATAATACAATTAAGTGTGATTTTATGGAACAGACTTAAAATTTTGAAAGACTGCAATGATCAAGAGGTGATTATATGATGATTTTATGAGTAGTTATAGTTAGGGACCTCGTGGCAATAATAACAGCATTAAATCAGTAAGTTTATTTCTATCGCATCGTTCACCCGCAAGGAAATTTAAAATGATTGAAGGGTCTTAAAACTATTTTGTTTTTGTTTTTGACTTTAGCAAAACCTGTCTAGTACCTTATGTCTTATATCACTGACCATGTGTAAACTAATGTGTGAAGCTTATACGAATGGTTTTTAAGTGATTATTCACTCCACTGTCTGCTGCCTATCCAGATACACGTTGTTTTTAAGGATGAACAAATTAATCCTCATTAATTCCTGAATGATATTGTTCTGGCATATTTTCCATACTTTTGCCAGTATGGTGGTGAAAGGGGAATTAATTTGCACTTAAGGTTCTGTTAAAATGTCTTCCTATTTAACCAACTGAACCCTGCAGAAAAATAAGTAAAACCTAAACTTGTCAACCATCAGCTTCACAAGTTAGAAAAAGCAGCTAATGACGGAAAAATCATGAAGAAATTAGATGACAAGGAAAGAAATTTTAGAGATAATTTGGGGTACTTGTTCAGTAAGCATTGTTTCTTTCTTTCTCTATCTTCTCTATCTTTTTTGCTTGTGGAAGAAGTAAAAACCAAACAGATAATTGATCTGTCTGCGCTGATGTCTCTGCCTTTCCAGGTGACGGTGTACGTGGAGGAGGCTGCTGCGCCAACCTGCCTGTGTTTTTCTCCCAGAACAGTGGCCTGGTGGCTGTTGTGGCCAGAGAAAGCGCCTCAATCCTGCCGGAGACCATGGAGGACTCTCTGTGCTCCTCACTGGCTGCAGGACCGGAGGTAAAACTAGAACAGTGCCTGCAGACAGTTGATCTTTAAAGACTTAAAGAGCCAATTAAATATTCATTCATGCACCGTTTTTGTACATTCCTTCACACTGGAAGTCTTGCTTGGATAAAGGAAACTTAAATGAGGCCTGTCCAGACACCCTGGGATAGACTCCAGCTCTCCTGTGACCCTACAGAGGATAAAGCGTTGTATAGATAATGGATGAATGGAAGCTTAAGTGAAATGGAGAAAATGACGCTGAACCATGTGATTGTTTACTAGATTGTGACTGAGTCTATCCTGCAGTTGTAATTTTGATTTTGCCTTTAAGGTTTCAGCCATGGAGACTCCAACCAGAGCAGAGCCTGTAGCTCAGGAGGACAAGACCAGACTCCTGAAGGCAGCCTTCCTGCAGTTCTGTCGGTACGTGAACAAACAGCTTCCAGATACCGTTTCAAATATGCACTATTTAATCGAGAGGCATGTGAATCATACAATATACAGTACCTGCACAGTATTAATGTTGTTAGTGTTTCTATCGAAAGGGCAAATGTCATGAATTTTAAATCTTTTAAGTGTGGAAATTATTATCAATCAGTGTGGAAGTAAGAGAGGAATGTTCTCTTTCTCTTTTCATTTGTTACTCATACCCCTTTTCCACCGAGTTGGTTCCAGGTCTAGTTCGGAGCCAGTGCCTGACTTAGCACCAGTTCTTTGTGTTTCCACCACTTCAACATCAGCTCCAGGTGCTAAAAACTGGTGTTTAGCAAGCACCAACTCTTTGCTGGGCCAGAGCTAAGCACTGAGTACGTCAGGGGCTGGGGGTGGGGCTATCGTGATAAAACGGTGGTAAATGGACACACAAGCAGTAATTTGTGTCCTTTTCTCCAGGACGTCCCTGGTCTGATTGCAGATGTATTGGAATGACTCCCAGAACACACGGAAGTTTTGCACAAACTGTTGCGCTGACATCCAGTACAATTGTGTCCCACCAATAGCGCGATCCCGGATGTTCCCAGGCAACAGGCAACCTTCGCATTGCAATCAGACTTAAGCCCATCTATAAAGATATACATAGATATTATCATTAACTTACTGCGTTTGTTTAACTGCTATGTAATTGATGTAAGCGTAGTGATTTTACGGTGACACAATGGCGTCGCTCCAACTTGGCTCCTTGCAAATAGAAATGCTAACAGGTTCTTAGGAGGAATGAGATTTGAACCAACAAAGCACCGAACTAGTACCTGGTTCTTCTTGGTGGAAAAGGGGTGTCAGCTATTTGTGACACTTTTATGTTGCACACAATTGGTGTTTCTCAGGAGAGATTAACTGAAGATGGTTTTTTCCATGTTTTTAATCAATATCACATCCTCCCTTGAACAGCTTTTCTCTCCTCCTTCCAGTCTGGCCAATTGGAAAAATACAAATACATTTGGCCATGCAACAAATCCTACGAACTACAACCTTATAAACACTTCTAACACAACACTTAGAGAATCATAATACAAGCATGTAGTTCCTGTAATAGTCCAGATAAATAATACTTCCCTCTCCTTGTCAGTAATGACCTGGTTGGGGCTCAGACAGTCACAGATGAACTCTTCCCCACTGACGGTGATGGAGAGGAGGGCGCTGAGCTGGACAGCATGGTGATTCAGATCAACCTGGACCTGGTGGACGATTACCCGGCTTCTGACCCCCGCTGGGCCGAGTCTGTCCCCGATGGTGAGGAGGGGAAGAAAGGGGATGGACAAGAGCGATTAGCCGCCTTTTATAAATCTTAAACCTGTCATGATATTTGATGAAGTTACTTCCTGAAAGGTACCTTATGCTGCATTCTCTCTGCAGTACCAGGTTTTTAAGCCAGGAGTAGAATTACTATAAACAAGCAGACGCATTCGGCCACCGTCTGCCTCTAGTTTGCATTTAATATTTTCCATTGTGTTTATTATTTTTCAGTGAGTTTTTTTGTCATCGTTTTGTTTCTGCCGTTTCAGAAAGTGCTGGCTTTCCTCTCACCTCTCTTATCATCCTCCACCAACTGGAGGACAAGATGAAGGCTCATGGCTGCTTCATGGACTTTCTGCTCCAGGTGAAGACACACACTCAGTTGTACACATTAGTGTGCGTGAAGCAGCCAAAATATTCCCTCAGTGTCCACTTTATCTGTTGCAAATAATACAACAGCTCTGCCAAATGCGTAAATTCGGTTGTGTGTTATGTGACCTCATGCATGTCACATATAACAGTCAGTTCAATGTTATGTGTCTGAGTGATCATATTA
This sequence comes from Dascyllus trimaculatus, assembly GCA_024666655.1. NCBI lineage: Eukaryota > Metazoa > Chordata > Actinopteri > Pomacentridae > Dascyllus > Dascyllus trimaculatus. The sequence goes on from JAMOIN010000193.1 coordinate 46,837, forward strand.
AACTGGACTTTTTTTGTCCTTTTATATTTACATTCACAAGACAGGCAGAATATTAGAAACACCTGAATAAAATATAATATTCACCAAGTATTATCTCAGTACTAAAAATATAACTAAACACTGATCTAGCAGTGTCAACCAAGACTGAACATTTAGGCTTCATGAAAGTAGCCTTACTGGCAGAACACTAGTGTCAGATTACATTAGACTGTAAGGGTCAGACAGAGTATAAAAACATGTAACCTGTGTCATTTACCAAAACAACATCAACAAAGCACCATGTATACTGTGTATGTCTCAATAAGTAAAAACACCATGTCTCCTCCTTCACATGCAGCTGTGAACAAAAGTTTACACACACTTCTAAAGACCATGTGTGGCAGATTTGAGTTTCCAGTGACTGCTATAACAGTATATCCCATCCATCCATCCATCCATCCATCCATCTATCCATCCATCCATCCATCCGACAAATCTGCTTTGTCAAAAATCTACACACGCTTTAACAAGTCAGGCAAGTCAACTGGAGCCATTTCAAAGCAATGCATAACTGCAGGTTCACATCATCATAAGGAAGCGCTTCCTCTCGAAACGGCACCTTAAGGCTCAACTGAAGTTTGCTGCTGATCACTAAAAGCCTTCTGGAGGTCAGTTCTTGGGTCACATGAAACAAAAACATAGCTTTTTGGCCACAGTGATTAACAGTGTGTTTGTAGGAGAGAAGGTGAGGCCCTTAACCCCCAAGAACACCAAACCTGCTGTCAGGCATGGTGGTGGTATTATTATGCTCTGGGGCTGCTTTGGTGTCAGTGGAAGTGGAGCTTTTCACAAAGAAAATGGAATAATGAAGAATCAGGAAAACTTATAGGTTGGATTAAGAAGACAAATCAATTCTACCATCTCTCAGTTGTCACTATCCTTTCCTGTTAGGTGGGTCTGCTGGACCGGCTCACTCAGGTGACAGTGCGTTCATCTCCCATGGCAACACGCCTGCTGCTGTGTGAACACGCTGAGAAGCTGCAGGCGGCCATGGTGTTAAAGAACCACCATACCAAACACGCCGAGCTGGTCAACCGGGCCATCAGTACCGCGCTGCAGAGGAACAACACCTCAGTGCCGCCCAGCCTCACTGCTGCTGACGTCTTCTTCAGAGAGGTCTGTGTCTGACTGTGTGAAAACGTTTACATAGTTTGGAAGTTGGATGGTTGCTGGACTGTTGTTTTGGTGCTTTCGCAGGTGTCTCAGGTCTCCTCGGTGTTTGATTGCCTGCTGGAGGAGGAGGAGCGGAGTCTGAAGGAGAACCCCGTTGACTCGGTGCAGTGGGCCGAGGGGGTCATCACAGTTAACAACATCATCAAGGTAAACAAACGGTTCATCACTTCATGAAAGATGATGTGCACTACCAGACAGAGAAAGGCACATGATTAACTCAGGAAATGCAGATTAAATGGTGGTAATATATGAAAAGTTGTACTGTGTGTGCAGGACATGCTTCAAGCTGCTGGTCAGTACAGAGAGACAAAGGCCTCTATGTACAGAGCTTCTGAAAACGCTGCTGCAGAGCCTGAGTACATCCCATGGACAGGTAATATGAATTGACCGTCTACAAGCACCAGAGCAGCTGTGATTCCCTTCTTCCACCCTCAGCGTTAGGTTGCTGCCATCTAATGATACTGGTTACATGAAATTTGCTCTCGAGACTCAGAATTTTTTAAGCTCTGAATTTCTTTGGACACTGACACCAGAAAGATCAAAAATTCACTGAAAGCATAAAGTGAAGTTTTGTGAATCCCTGAAATGGCTTTTCTGTTAAGGAGTTAGTATGAGCTGTTTTCAAGCTGCCAATGTTAGATTTTGGATATTGGACCACCATTTCTGTGGGAAACCTTCCAGTTGTCCTAGATGTCTTGAAAACCCTGTATAATCCTCTGAACGCCATGCAGCTTCTAGACATTTTCTGATTCTGTTTCATGTAATAATAATAATAATAATCTAACCTTTATTGATCCCCTTGGGGAAATTCCTTCTCTGCATGTGACCCATGCTATTCATAGTTAACTACACATACTAGGAGCATGGGCTGCCACGCTGCTACAGTGGCCAGGGAGCAGTCAGGGGTTGAGGGCCTTGCTCAAGGGCCCAACAGTGGCCACAGTGGGGGTTTGATCCTCTGACCTTCTGATCAGTAGCCCAGGGGCTTAACCTGTTGCGCCACCACTATCCCAATGTATTGCATATATACTATATATACAATGTATACAAAATGTATACTCACTATGGGTTCATTTTTCACCGCAATATAAAGTAATAGACCTCCAAGGAAACAGCACAACCATGGCTGAGCACCAAGAACTCAGAAATGTCTTTTGTGCAATTTAACAAAGTCATAATGGTAAATAGTAAATGTTAAATGGTCTGCACTTACATAGCGCTTTTTTCTGCCTTAGTGGTTCCAAAACGCTTTACAATGTGTTTCTCATTCACCCATTCACACACATTCACACACCAATGGTGACAGAGCTGCCATGCAAGGCGCTAATCTACCATTGGGAGCAACTTGGGGTTCAGTGTCTTTCCCAAGGACACTTCGGCATGCGGAGGGGCCGGGGATCGAACCACCAACTTTGCCATCAGTGGACAACCCGCTCCGCCACCTGAGTCACAGCCGCCCTGATGTCACAAATCATAACAAAAAACAGAATGAATGCATGCTGTAAATACTTAACTCCTTACATTTTTAGTTTTCATAAGTTTCTCATCTCTGCTCTTGTCTAAGAACAGCCTGCAGTCCAGTCCAGTCCAGCTCAGTTTAGTTCAGAGGAAAGTCCCTGAATTGCTGCTGGTTGCAGCTGATTCACTCCTGTCTTTAAGGTTGTTCTGAAGAGGGCTAAGTTTTTAGTTTTTTACACAATCTGGTTTGAGATGTAGATTAAATACATTTTGATGAAATAGTCTGACTATTGATTTTACTGCAGCACGTCACAGATGATTAGTTCGAGCACTCGAGGTCTGGAGGCTGAAAATCTGATGTTTTTTTTTTTAGTTTTTACAGTTCTGACTCTGTGATGTTGCTTCATTTTTAAAGATAACATGCCTTCCAAACCTGCCGACAGGTTATGGGATTCAGAGGGTTAATATTTACCCTGAAAAGGAAAGGGCGAGTGTTGTCACTGATGAGTTTACAGCAAGGCTTGTAGAATCATCAGTGACAACACGCATCCTTCCCATCAGGGTTTCACATTACTACCCTCTGGAAAGCGCTACAGGGCCCCAAAGTGCCGCACCACAAAATTCAGAGACAGTTTGTACCCCTCAGCAGTCCAAGAACTAAATTCACAACCCCTGACCCCACTGACCTACCCCACTGCTTCCAAATTTCATTGCATTGATCTCAATGCAATGACAATAAAGACAATTCAGTTCATTCAATTCAGTTCAAAGTAGAACACACTGTGTTGCAGCCTCCTGTCGATTGCTAAATTACTGTGATACATTGGCTTTTTTCCCCCTCACATCATTCACAAAGACCTACTCAGAAAATCTGTTCAGAAACTCTGTAGGACACTTTTAACATCAGAATATTGAGTATTGGAGTCTATATTAACGTTTTGACGACAAGTAACTGCCTTAATTATCTTTATTTGTTCATCTCTTATCTTATTTTCCCAATTGCCTCAGAGTGGAATGAGTTATTAAGTGCTTTCCTTCCTCCTGATCTTCCCTCTCGCAGCATCAGGCGGTGTCGGCGGCGTTCGCACCGTCATCTCCCGCCAGCACGAGATCATCTTGCGCTCAGTGTACCCACATGCAGACTCAGAGCTGCGCAGTGCCCTTTGCGAGCAGCTGGTGGCGCTGTTGGACATCTACTTGGGCGGCTATGTGGCCCAGCTGACCTCTCTGCAGCAACAGAGGCCCCCAGGAGCCCAGCAGGAGCGTTACAACAGCCTGGAGATGGAGTACAGCCAGCGGCGCTCTGAGCTGCTGGCACCACTGTGTAAGTGGAAGATGAAAGTGAACTGAAGGTCTGAGAACTACAAGGAATAACATACAAAACTAAAAGTAGAGTCCAAGCCATCGTGGGTTGTTGTGACTGATATTGATACTTAAAAGAATAAAGCATCTCATACCAGGGTGAGCTGGTGGCTGAATGTAAAGATGCATTTTATGTAACAGTGTTCTGGAGTCCGTTTTTTTCTCTCTTTATATGAACGAAGACAAAAATGCAAATAACAATATTTCATTTAATCATTTTGAACAGAAACTCATAACTAATGTAGATCAAAGAATCCTGATTATTGCGCATCACTTGACACTTTAACATTTCATCAGCCGAGGTTCTGATCTTTCCTCTGTGCATGATTGTGTTGTGACTGTGTCTGCTGTGTGCTGCAGTGGAGCTGGGTCAGTACCAGTGGGTGGCAGCGCTGGCCGAGAAGTACTGTGACTTTGACATCCTGGTTCAGATGTGTGAGCAGACCGACAACCAGAGCCGCCTTCAGCACTACATGGCCAAGTTCGCTGATCAGGTAGACACGTTTTCCTGATGGAGGCTGACAGTGTTGCAGAGATGGATCTGACACACTGAGTCAGTCCTCTGACAGAAGAAAATTCTCTAACAACACGGCTTTCCTTTTCAGTTTTTCCAGCGAAGTTCCCTCATTCATCATACATCCATTTCTCCTGAGGTGTGCTGTGTGTTAGTCTCACAGTTACAAGATATTAAAAGACTTTTGAGAGCATGACATCACTAGGAAGCTAATAAATGTAAGATGTAGTGTGGGTAATTGTTTGTTTGTGAGAAGCCGGTGTCCTCTAACTGGTGATACGGCCCCTAATAGAGCAGCACATCCATGTTTTTATATTTAAATATGCTCGTCTGTTTCATCTCCTGTCGTCATCACCCCTGGACTGTCCACATACTGGCATATTTACAGGTTTTCTAAAACCAGCATCTGTTTACACGTGTGCACACACATGGGCTGGATACTTCAAAAACCCCCGTATCCATATAAACACACACGCTGACATTCTCTGTGTCTTTTTTTGTCATAGAACTTTGCCGACTTTCTGTTTCGTTGGTACATGGAGAAAGGAAAGAGGGGGAAGCTGCTGTCCCAGCCGGCCGCTCAGCACCAGCAGCTGGCCAGCTTCCTGCACGCTCACCAACACCTGAGCTGGCTGCACCACATCCACGTCCACGACTACCACAGCGTATGGCGCACACACACACACACACACACACACACACACACACACACACACACACACTCACACACAGTGTACACTATATTTAGAATATTATCACCACTTCCCCTTGATGTCAGACAGCCCTTTCTGGCAGTAGCAGTAACCACTGTCTTGGTCTAATGCTGCCAGATCAACTAGTTTGTGTTACTGTGTGACAGTTCCTATTTGAACTATTGTGTTAGAACACTAAAGTCACACTTCCTTCCTTCCTTCCTTCCTTCCTTCCCTCCGTCTTCTACTTTTTACCTTCACATCTTTGTTCTTTACTTCTTTCGTTTCCTTCATGTGCTTTACTGCGGCTGTTTCAGTGAAGGACAGATGAATTTCCTTCCTTCCCCTTTACCCGATCACAAATAACATACTCTAAAACTACAGCAGTGTGACAAAGAACAAACACACACACACAACACACAGCGTTACATCTTCCTTCCTTCCTTCCTTCCTTCCTTCCTTCCTTCCTTCCTTCCTTCCTTCCTTCCTTCCTTCCGCTCACCATTGCATAGAAAAACCACATACACACTCAGTTTCCTTCCTGTTTCAGCAGCTCTAAACCTGTTCAAGTACAGCAGCAAACACTTTGTTAAACACACACACACACACACACACACACACATCATTTTCTACAGTTTCCTTTCTGCTCACAGTTAACAAGCACACACACATTTGTTAACCACACACACACACACACACACCTAGAAGCTTCCTGTTTCGACTTGTGGCCTCAACATTAGTCAGTCGTTCTGGTTTTAAACACAGTCTGACCTCATTTATGACAGTTTATTTACTTTACTGGCTTATTCATTTGAATATCTCTATAATTACTATTTGATCAACATATAGAAGAAAGAAAATCTACAGTAATCTAGTTTCTTTTATAAATAAACTTAGTCATCAGATTACTGTTGTTGATTCTGTTATTTCCTGCTGTTTTTAACATGAATACTAGATCATTGTGACTCTTTACCATGTTGGGGTTTATTTACTTGGGGTTATACTTATACTAGCTATGTTCATTATTGAAGTTAATAATGAAAGAAGGTCAGACTGTTCATTTTTTAAAGGCTCTGCAGAGACTTAAATCATCTTGGAATGTAAAACACAACTTAGTTTGAGTTGACTGATACGTTGATGGTCATGTGGCCACAGCTTTAAAGCTGTAAAGCATTATTTGATTAATTATTCCATTTAAAAATGAATGGAAACAAGGAAATAAAAGAGAAATAAAACCTACTTGGTATTTGTGGTGCACATTAATATTTAATAGCATTTCTGTTAAGTGTAGTCTTTAATGGGAGGCTGAGACAGACGTGGTGTGGTTGTCTCTGCAGGCCTACAGGACTCTCTACAACCAGGCCAACATGGAGACGCGTTACTTTGTAAAGAAGAAGACTCTCCTGGCTCTCAGTAAGCTGACGTCGCTGGCCTCCGACTTGCCGCAGGACGAGCTCACCAAACAAGTGGACGGTAAAAACACATCCTGGTCATCAGTCAGTCAGTATTTAAAATGTAAGATGAAAATCCCTGTTTGAAGGTGTGTATGAACACCGGATATTTGTTTGGGGTCAGTTCACTGTGTAGCCTCTTATTGGACTACTTGTTTGAGCCATGTAGACACCAAAAATGAGACTTTGCACTGCTTTTTCACTTTTTCTGTTAATGAAAATCCAGAAAAGCACAACAATCGTTTGCATGTAAGATGCTTTGGAAAACTATGTGGAGCGGTTTGCAGTGTTGAGCATGTCCTGTAACGTTTACCTCTCCAATCAGACATCGTGGAGCAGGAGCGCTTCCTGCTGCATCAGGAGACTCTGCCTCGACAGCTCCTGGAGGAGAAACAGCAGAACCCCGACACCATGCCTCTGCTTAGCGCTCACAACCTCATCCAGGTGAAAACACACAGAGACACCTCAACTCAGAGGAACGCAGGACTGTTAGTCCCCATTTACGCCTGGTATCATCACTCGATTTGTATCTGGATAAGGGAAAACTAATGCGGGTGTAAATGTAGTTAGCATGTGATCAGATCACAGACCACATTTGGTCAGGCTGATGATGTTGTGGGATTTCAGGTAATTAAATACAGTCTGTAACACATTCTTATTTTTAAAACAGATCAGTCCCACAGTTTGAAAGTCCACCTCTTCCTGCTAACTCAACAAGCCCACTAACAACCACAGTAACAGTGAGGAGTGGCGTTCAACAGTAGAAAACGAAATGGAGCTCATGCTCAGATTTGCATATTGAGATCAAAGTGTGGGTCCAATAAAGGCAACAAGTGCACTTTAAATACCAGGTTTAAATCCACCATCATATTGAGTTATCTTCATCATAAGATTATGTATTTTCTGGTCAGGGCACATACCATCTGTACACCATTATCCATCTCTTTCTACATATTTTCTTTTCTCTCCACTGACTCTTTTAAAAGAGATACAAATAATAATCTTTAAATAAATGTATTTATAATACTAGACCAGCACTTGAAGAGCACAGACCTCCGCCAAGCAGCTCATTTCATCCCATATTAGGATTTACACCCAGAAATAACAGTCCCAGGATTGTTTTATCTACATTATTAGATTACTTGACTAAGAAAACATACCCTTAACGTTTGGATTCACATTGATGTCATTATTAGTTTAATAGTTATTCACTAAAATCTCTTTCTGGGTAATGGTGGTTTCTTCTGGATCCAGCTCCATAGCTGTTGATTCTACAACAGATCTGTTGGCATCCTCCTGATTCAGCAGAGTCTCAGCTACATGTTGGTGTTGGCTGCATGTCTGGATCTTCATCTGTTACCTTACAGTGATGACCATTCCACAGGCCCTCTAGTTTTTCCTGTTCTGGATCAAAGTATCCTGAATTTTGCTCGGATCCAGATCAAATTTTGACATGTTGTAGAAATTAGCGGGAACTTCTCCTGTACTTCTTGCCAAGCTGCCTGGCCATTTGTTGTGGAGCTACATGAACATATGCATGCACATCGCTCTATCTCCCAATGCTAAAGAATCCTGCAAAAAATTCCTGGATCCAGACGGTGATCCGGATCACCACCAAAATCTAATCATCTGTTCCCTGTCCCATTATCCACCTTTCCTGAAAATTTCACTAAAATCCATTCTTGACGTCTCGTGTAAAGTTGCTAACAGACAGACAGACAAACAGATAAACGCTTGCAAAAACATAACTTCCTTGGTGGAGGTAATAACATTAGGAAAATAACATTAGGAAATAAGTTTAGTTGTTGTAAAATCAGGCTAAAGAAATAAACAAAATTTCCTCTTCTGACACTTTTAGAACCTAGTTAGTCAGTGTGAGCACAGAGGGACAGAACAGCTTGGGTGCACTTGAATATTTCCTCCTCCTCTGCAGCTGTACATCTGTGACGACAACAGGCGAGCCAACGAGTACGACTTCAAGAAGGCTCTGGATCTGCTGGAGTACATCGACGAGGTAGCCTCCTGTTTTCTTTAAGCACCGGTGTGTTTGAGGTTGAACGAGTCGGGCTTGAGGGCAGTTAAAAGTCCATTTATGTGGGTTTTCTGTGTACATGTTGCAGGAGGACGATGTGGACATCGACTCGCTCAAATGTGAGATCTTCGGCAAAGCGCTCAGGAGAGACGAGTAAGACTGTCATGTTTTTATCATTCAACTGGGACACAGGATTTACCTAGATCATCACTGGTATTTATCTTACTTTAATAGTCTTTCCTGCAAGTTAACTGCTGTGGTTCACTGTCACTGCACAGACAGTAGACACAGCAGACAGATGCAGACTGGCTGGTAAACACAGTGCAGTACTCAAAGAAGTTGGCAGACACTGAAATACTGAGCCAACAGAGTAAATATTAGGCTTGTGCTTGCCAGTTAATCACAAACACTACTCCAAATAAATGATAATGCTGCTGTGAATTAGATTCAGTTCATGTCAGCATGTTTCTGCTGATCTCTAGTGGACAAAAACTGCTTGTCATTTATCGTTTTTGATGTCTGTGATCGAAAGTTTTGTACTACAACACAAAAAAATAGGAAGAGATGCATTCAAACACAGACTTACTGATTAGTGGGGATTATTAGTTTTACATGTTGCTTGACTTGCTGCTGCATACCTTTCAGCTGGTCCTCTGCTGACGGGAACGACGACCCTCTGGAAGCAGCCAAGGACAGCATCTTCGTCAAGATCCTCCTCAAACTAATACAGGAAGGTGAGAAACATTTGTGAAGGCGGGGAGGGGGTTCGATCCTGTAGTCTTTTTCATCCCCAAATAACATCAGACCTTGATTTTAAATGATCAGTCAAGTAAATATGTTGTTGTTCAGGACCACGGATACCCCTTTTCCAGGCTGGTTCCAGTGCTAGTTCAGAGCCAGAGCCTGTCTTAGCACCAGTTATTTAGGTTTCCACCACCTAAGCACCGGCTCCAGGTGCTAAAAGCTGGTGTTTAGCAAGCACCAACTCTTTGCTGGGCCAGAGCTAAGCACCGAGTACATCAGGGTCTGGGGGAACCGAACTAACACCTGGTTCTTTTTGGTGGAAAAGGGGTAATAAATATGCACAAACTCAGGTATCAGCAAAGATGGAATCAATCCGTGTCCTCACTTTATCTATATAGTCATCTGATTCAAATCCATATATTTGAAAAGAATCATTAAAAGATGAACTTTCCTCCGTCTGTGTTCTGCAGGTGTTCCTCTGCAGACGTACCTGCCCGACGTCAAAGAGCTGCTGGAGCTGGATGAGCTGAGCAGCTTGAAATCAAAGCCCTGCTTTGAATTTGTCCTTCGAGCCAACTATGAACATTACCTTCAAGCCCAGATGTGACGACTGCCTCCCCTCCCAGTAGCATCAGCTGCACTTCTGCTCCCCTGTGCATTCTAATCATTTTCAAGATTTGTTTAATTGTGCTCTTTTCTAAATAAATGTGTTGGTATTTCTGTACTTAGACTGGTATTTTTACAAAAGCATACAGCAAGATCAGAGTGGCAGTGTTATTCTTATTATTCTTCAAAGCCAAACAATTATATTGCCAGGAAAACTGAAAAACTTCTGTATCTCAGCTTCAGATCAGTGGGTTCTGCTGTCATTTACGAATGTTTAATGCCAAAGGAGGCAAGATGTGCATCGTTGGGGGGGGGGAATGGAAGACGTTGATGTGACTGTTTTGACTGTTCTCTAACAAAAAAGATCCTGGAGAAACACACAAAGTAATCTGAGTATTTACCCTTTTAAAAGTCAGGACACACCTAAACCCAGAGAATACTCTTTTATTAATGAGAGATTTCAATTTTTAATTTAATAATACAAAGCAGGATTTAGTTATGTCATTCTGGGTTATTTAAGTGGTACACTGAAGGAAAAAAATGCAAATGTTATATAGAATTAAATCTTAAACAAAAGTGAGTGAATAAAAGTGAAATGGGTGGAATATAATCTGAATCCACTACAAATGTCCTTCTAGCTGGCTGTATTATAATATGTTCTAAATGTTTACTGCTCAGCGGTGAAACTAAGAGGACTTGAATTACAGGGCTGCCACTGTAATTCAGGCAATGCTGTTACACTGTTACTGTTACAGACTCTGTAATTTCTCTGCTTAAATCTCTTGAATTCTTCTCTTCATGCCTCTGATGTCTCCTCTGATATCAGAGCTGTCAGACCTAGAAAGTGACAGAAACCTGAGCCTGTCAGAGGCCGACTCCAGGACCTGGCCTGCATTAGTCAGGACTTCCTCGCGTTAAGTGACGAACAGCATGCATTGGTTATAAATAGATTTGGGCTCCTTGACTGCCTGCCTGCCACCCTGACAGGGATCCTCCACGATGATCCACTTTCACAGCTACTGTAGCTGCAGATGGCTTTCAGGGTCCAGTCTCTAAAAATAGTGAAACTAGGTTAGAATCGGGACACCAGTCGTACATAACTGTAACGTAACAGATTTTACAAGCCTCAGTTTAATGCTTAAGAACTTCTCATGTAAACATCCCAGAGCTGTGCTCAATGGGGGGATCTCGGAATGAACTGCAAGTCTGAGCATCACAGTAAAAGGGTATCGCAATGTCAATGGTAGTTAATGTTTATCTGTTTTTTACTTGCTGCCAGCAAAATCTTAAGGAGGTAAGCATCATGTGTGTTCACACCATCAGCAATGATCCCAAGGTAAAGAGTTCTAAATGTCACGCACATATTAAAACCGACGACCTTCGATGTAATTCTCACCACCTTACTCCAGTAGACCTGGGTAATGGGGCAGGACCAGAATACATGAGCAGTGACCTCTCCAGATTCCCTCCAACAGTTGTGTTTGTTTTGTTTTCTGTTTAGAGGTGATAAAGAATCAGATTAAGTTCTTCCAACAAAACTTCCTCCAAGTCTTTGAGTCGGTGGCGGGTACCTGTGTTTTCCAGGAACTCAGCCACATGTCCAGCTCTCTCCCATCTTAATGCCCTACACTTTTGTAAAAAAAAAAAAAGAATCATATTAGGGTAAATTACATTTAACCTTTCACGTTTAACTTTTAACACATACTCTCAGGGGACACTGACACTGAGAAGAACACCAAGCCGCCTCCACATGTACATATGTTTTAAGCACTGAATGTTTGCTCCTAGTTTGGATACCAACCTGCTTGTACCAAATCTCTGGGGGCTCATTCTCCTATGTCACAGTGTACCTGATAGCTCTGGAACAGATAACTACAACTAGGACTTGAGGGGCCGGAGCTGTCTTCTAAGAGTCACCCTTACATGACATCACAGGGATTAAGAAGCACACAGGGTGGGGGGACAACTTCCTTCCACAGCTGCGTCGTTTGGTGATTGGTCGGGAGAAGACTCCACAGATGTTTCAGGAAGGGCAGATGCCGTCAGCAACCTCCCTTTCCATCTTTACTATAAAAATTGTAATCACATTTCTATCATTGTCTTTTCTGCATGGGTCGTGCCATACAGTAAAGAACCTTGTACAAGCTTTTGAGACTCCAATATTCAGATTAAATCAAGAAGTTGTTTGTCTTCTATCCCAAATAAACCAACACACATCTCTACAATCATTTTCTGGACAATTAACCTTCAAATGATAGCAGCATTGCATTTTATTGTGCATTTTGCCAGGGATTTAGTAAACAAAACATTTTTGATTCACTAAAATCACCTTATCTTTGCTATATAGAAGATAAATAATGGCATAAAGAAAATCCTTTAAATGGCAGGTTGGAATGAGTGGTTGGAAGATACTTTAGTTCACTGTAAAACAGTAGCTGGTATAAATGTGTAGTATCACATTTTTGTAGCTTATAAGTCATTAATAATGTTGAGTTCCACAATCCTATGACTCAATCCTTTGTTTTAGTTGACAAGCAACTTATTTGTGTGCGAACAAAATCTAGACGTCCACAAAGACAGGAGCTGAACTGGCAGCTGAACCTTTAATAGCTGATAACATTACTGAGTTTATCTAAGCAGGATAGCTGACCAAAAACACTTTAGTCATTTCATGTACTTCTATTCAAAAACGTCTTAAACGACCCCCTCATATGTGGATCAATCAATACCAGCTTGGTGTACCAGCTGCTGTGTATAAAATAATGCAAATAATAGAAGACTGTCCACCAAAGTAAAGCACAGCCAACAATCATTTCATCAAAACAACATGTTAGATTATAAAAAGCTACTGTTAGTAGGCCAAGTTGTGTCTTATCCATCCATCCATCCATTATCTATACACCGCTTAACCCTCTGTAGGGTCGCGGGGGGGCTGGAGTCTATCCCAGCCGACTCAGGGTGAAGGCAGGAGACACCCTGGACAGGTTGCCAGCCTATCGCAAAGTCACACATAGAGACAAACAAGCACACTCTCATTCACACCTCTGGACAATTTAGAATAATCAATTAACCTCAGCATGTGTTTGGACTGTGGGAGGAAGCTGGAGTACCCGGTGAAAACCCACGCTGCACAGTGAGAACATGCAAACTCCACACAGAAAGATCCCAGGCGTCCTAACCGGGATGCGAACCGGGGATCTTCTAGCTGTGAGGCAACGCTGCTAACCACCGAGCCACTGTGCAGCTTGATCTATTTAGTGAATCATTTAAAAAAAAAAAACACAGATTGGATTTGATTTTTTTCTCTCAACTCAGTGGAAAAAATATGTGACAACAGAATATTTTCATTTTAAGGAAACTGAATGGGATAACAGCATTCAGGAGCTAAAAACTTGAATGTAAAGTCCCACTTATCTGATCACAGAGTGGGGCTGCAGCAGAGACTAGGGTCCTTTACATTTGTCCCGTTTGACAGATTAACCTTTTGGCGCTGTGGTCTGTTGGTTCAGTCAGATTCCTGGACACACAAGGCGGTCAATGAAGTGTGAGATCCCAACCATCCACAACACTCCACTACATTACAGAAGAAGTTCTTGTACTGTGTGCTACTTTGATTAGCTTTCACTAGCGGTTGCTTTTCAGATCTAGATTTTACAATTGAAATATAGCTGTATCTAGTGGTTCAACATTATGACAGGTTCAACTATGTGGTTAAAAGTAGCTCCACCTCTTCCACTTCCAAGCACACATTTAAATGAATCATGGGAAATATTACTTTCAGCACTATGACATTTTAACTTCTGACACCTGAGGACATTTTGCTGTTGTTGTACTTTTACTTAGGACTTTTAGATAACATGAAGTATTTTTATTCTGTGGTTTTGCTACTTTTTATTGCTTCAGCTCCTTCAAATGTCCAAAGTTATTCAACCACTGAGTATGAAGATGCGCAAATCAACTTAAACATTTGATAATAACAATTTGAAACACTTAAACGTCCAGTGACGGGGATTACACACCTTGTACAACTAAACCTTCAACTGACTTTTCAACTCATTTTTAGCGCTTACACTTCAACTCCTTTCACTGTTTCAACTAACTCTTCAACTTCTTTCTAGTAATAATCAGATCAGACAGCAGCACTCAACAGAAATTCTCACTTTAGCTACAAGTGTTCAGCTTTGCACTTCAACTGCTTTCAGCATCTCCATTTTAGTTGAGTATTTTAACTTCCTGTTCTGCCACAGTGAGATATGTCAGTGACAGTTTAAAAGGATTTCATTCAGATTTATTTTAGAGCTTCAATTCAAATTGTTTTTGTCTGGGACGATTGATTGATTGATTGATTGATTGATTGATTGACTGACTGATTGATTGATTGATTGATTGATTGATTGATTGATTGATTGATTGATTGATTGATTGATTGATTGATTGATTGATTGATTTCTTAACCGTAAGTCAGCTGGGACCCTTCAAAGGATCAAGCAGTGTACAGATAATGGATGGACGTATTCATTCATTCACTCATTCATTCATTCATTCATTCATTCATTCACTCATTCATTCATTCATTCATTCATTCATTCATTCATTCACTCACTCATTCATTCATTCATTCATTCATGTATTTCTGTATGTTTGTTATGTTTGTTTTAAAGATTCAAGAGCCAGAAAGGTCGCCAGTCACTGCTGCTGATGTTGACTTTCAGCCTCCTTGTTGCGGCAGGAAATAACTTCCCCAGAAGGATCCATGAAACAACACATTAACTGTGCTGAAGATTCAGATGTTTCTGCGTGATGTCTATAAGAGGGAAGGTATTTTTGCCACCAAATGTTTGAGTGACGTCCTCTTCCCCTTTGGATTCATGGCTCCAGACTTGTGTCATAGCTTCAGGTCATCATCCATTTAAAAACTCCTCGGCGGCGGGGGCTCAGTTAACAGTTGGGTAAACACAGTCGGGTCTGTCGGCTCGGTTTTTGTCCCTCAGAGGAATTTTGTCTCCGCCTGCAGCTGTCTGATGAGTTGGAGGTCCTGACCCTGTTGTTTTTAAAAATGGAGCGTGAGTGTCTCTCAGCTGCTTTGAACAAATCTGAAGGAATCTCAGGGTGTTAGGCAGAAATTCTCCACAACCTTAGACCAGCTGTTTACTTCTCTGGCTCAGGATGAAATGTTTAATCCTGGACTCTGGCTGACAGCAGCTCCTACTCTCATTAGTAAGGCTGCTGCTGGTACGTGGGCCTTTTCAACTGTTTCAGACATCCTCATTATCTCTTCCTTCCACATCTTGAGTTCAGCTAACAATTCATCTCCCCTGCTGATTTCTCTTCACCTCCTTTCAGTGCTTGACCCTTAGAAGTTTTTTTCAAATTCAACCCCGATCTTAACACAACTTGTCAACTTCATTCAGTATTTCACTTCAACTGATTTCAAAGCTTTCCCTTTTAATAGATTTATCCAGTAATTCTATTCAGACAGTCACTTCAGCTGCTATACAGTACAAAGACACCTGCTCATTCCAACACTTACTTCACTTCAACTCCTATCTCAGCGACTTTTAATATTTTATTTTATGTACACACATCAAACACTTTTAGTGCTTGAACTTTTTCCTGCACTTTACAGTGTTAGTGTCTCAACACAATGCACATCTTAATTTCCGTTAACATGTTCAACTCCAGCTACCAATCAAAGAAAAGAAAAACTCCTTCAGCAACATTCTTGAACTTAAATTCTGGTTTTAGCACTTCAATTTTAGTTGCTCCTTTTATTCGTAGCGTGGTGTCACTTCCATTTAATTCAGCACGCCCGTTTCCTTCAATACTTTTAAATTTAGATACTTCCATAGAAAGGCTTTTTTTGCTGCATTTCAAAGGCATGCCACTTACACTCCTTTCAGGGTTTCAATTCTTTCTGTGCTTAATAACTCTTCAGATCCTTTCAATGACTTTGCTTCATCTGATACTTCGCTTCTAAACTTATAAACTCTTACTTCAGCTTCATTTAGGCTCAACTAATACATATCTGCCATTTTGCTGTTTCACTTCAATGTCTTTCGTTTCTTCAACAACTTCCTGAAACATCTTCTTTTTCAGCCATGACCAACTCAAAATAGACTGATGTTCTGAATAGGGTGCATTCCTCTGCATTGCTTCATTTTAACTGCTTTCAGTTTTAGCTGTTTGTTTTAATTACTGTTTTGTCTCTCAGTCACATTTCACTCAGAAGACATTTTAGATGCATTTTTAAAACATGTCAGCTGAACTTTCCCTGAAGGTTCCTGTGTTCTGCGCTGTTCTCACAACAAACTGGGATTTCTTGGATAATTATGCAAACTAACATTCCCTGAAGGTTTCTGCTGGGCTCAGCTCCCTCCAGCGTTTTGTCTTTACCTCATCCTTTAACTCATGAACTGTCACTTGGGCCTCTTTCAGCGTTAGTTCTCATACTGGGAAGTCCTTCTGTAATTGTGCTCGCTCTGTCAAAGACACTTTTAAAAACGACATCAAGCGTAAACCCTGAATGAACGTGTAGAGTCCTTCAGCATCTGCACGCGGCGGTCGGTGCGTCTCGCTCCATACACGGGCTCGTGCGCTCCGCGGCAGCCTCGCGCGTCCTTCCTGTCCATATATGGCCCGGCAAGCGCGCGAGCCTCTGCGTACATGCATGCGGCGGCCCCCGCGCGCGACCAAATATGGACGAAGGGCCGTTTGAATTCCTGTGGAATACTGGGACATTCCTAACGGCTGTCTGCACGAGAGGGAACCGTCCTGGGGGTTTGGAGCAGAGGATGTATATAAGGACCCCGGTGGTCGCTGCCGGTCACCCCCTCAGCTGGAACCAGCAGCGGCCAAAGTTCGCTCACTGACAGCCGGAGTCAAGCACAGGTAAGCGGCTTGGAGGAGCGCGGTGTCGGAGTGGGTGAAGGAAGGAGAGAGTTGTTGAGATAATTAGCTAAAGTCGGTGCAGTCTGGCTTGTAGTTTGGTTAAGTGAGAGAAACAGATGGAGAATAATCCGGACTAAGTGGTTCGGTGAAGGGAGCTGGCAGTGAACCGCAGCCGGCTGCAGGTCAGTGTCAGCGGTTAGAAAAAGCCGCTTCTGTTGTGACAGGCGGAGGAAACCTCCTGTCAGGGAGCCAGGCCTGCTGCCTTCACTGCTGTCGGAAATTCTGCAAATAAAAGCACCCTACACAAGAGACAGGGAAAACCAGACATTTAAGTAGTACACAGAAAGTGTGTTAATTTGTTTTAATTATTTGTGTTTTCTACATTTGGCATGTTGTAAATAGTCAAATTTGGATTTTAACAAATGACCTCAAAATTTTTGTCTCCTAAAGGCTGAGCCTGCTTTTGTCTTCTCGGTGCCTATAAGTGCTTTTCATGTTGATTTAGCAGTTTACCAGGGAATGACAAATTCAAATTGCAGCCAGCAGAAATAGGTACGTTTTTAAGGCAACTTTTTCAGCACAGTTCCTAACCAAGGGCAGTCGATGAGGGACAGTTGATGAACGTTCAGATTTTGGAGTTTATGGGGAACATTTGAATGCATCATTGCTCTGTGGGAGGTTTGATAGTGTTTCTTAATGACTACATGTCATGACAGGCGAAGGAACCTGTTTTTAGCTGATTAACGACCCTCTGGTTTAATGATATACACAATCCAGACACTGCAGGGCTGAGAGAGGCTATTTAAGATGACTGGGTTATAGTTGTTGGCGTGTGATTATTCAGTTGAAAATCATCAGAGAGTGTGTGTTGATGGTAGCAACACAATGTGTTTCACTGCTTTTTGTCATGCAAAAACATGTGTAATAATTAAAAAGAATACTTTCTCAGAACAGCAGCAGAATATCTGTCTGTAAATTGCATAGAGGTCACATAACAAGAAGCTAAATTAGCAATTAATTCTAATTAAAATATTTCTGTAAATGAAATCAGCCTAAAATTGCCAGTTTTTAAATGCTGGCTTATGTGTTGGCTGCTCTAGCCACTTGTTTTTTGGTCTGAATTCAAGTCCAACAATCAGTGTAATACAGTTTTAATAAATAGCACCGATTTGTAGCATAAGTAATCTCAGGGCTCTTTACATAGGAAGATTAAGGCCTTACAGTATTACGATAGAGAGAGAAATCCAACTATTCCAATGTGCAATATAACAAAAGTTGATTTTTTTTAAACCCTATAGACCTGAAACAATTATTTTATTGACAGAACAAATGTGGAACTGCTGTGGAATTTTTTTTTTACACCTTTTCCCATTGTGTTAAGTACTGCTGATTCTTCCTGCTGTACTGAAATCTCACCTCTGACTCTCTCCCACCAGAATTCGCAAACATGTGTGACGACGATGAGACCACCGCCCTCGTGTGTGACAACGGCTCCGGTCTGGTGAAGGCTGGCTTTGCTGGAGATGATGCCCCCAGGGCCGTGTTCCCCTCCATTGTCGGCCGCCCCCGTCACCAGGTAGGCAAGAGACACAGCATCACAGAAGAAAGATAAAAACATATCTGTTATTTCAAAATATTGTCCTCTTACTACGTTGCTTACTTGATCAGTTCTGTGGTCTCACACAGGATCTGATCTCTTGGCTTTAAAGTTGCCATCATACTTTTTTCTTTAGAAAGGATAAAGCAGATGATTTTTTTCTCTACCAGGAATCTGACCAACAATAGTTTATTTATTAAGCACATTTAAAAACATGATCAACAGTATTGCTGAAATGTGCTTTACAGAAAGATGACATTCAGGACTATCTGACAGAGGATTGCAATCGATTAAAAAGACATAGGAACAGTTAAACCTTACTTGCTGTCCTCTCCCCCTTAGGGTGTCATGGTTGGTATGGGTCAGAAGGACTCCTACGTGGGTGATGAGGCCCAGAGCAAGAGGGGTATCTTGACCCTGAAATACCCTATTGAGCATGGCATCATCACCAACTGGGACGACATGGAGAAGATCTGGCACCACACCTTCTACAATGAGCTGCGTGTGGCCCCTGAGGAGCACCCCACCCTGCTGACGGAGGCCCCCCTGAACCCCAAGGCCAACAGAGAGAAGATGACTCAGATCATGTTTGAGACCTTCAATGTCCCCGCCATGTACGTGGCCATCCAGGCCGTGCTGTCCCTCTACGCCTCCGGTCGTACCACTGGTGAGTCTGAGCTTTATGTAAATACAAGAGTCCATGGCTTCAAGAAAGGATCACAACAACAAACTTCAGAGTAGAAGTGTTAAAGAAGTTGTAATCTGTTTTTCAAACCTTTCTATGCAGCTAATAGTAGGTTTAAACAGCGCTGCCTTTTAAACTTCTAACATTTCTGCCTCTACTCTCAGGTATCGTGCTGGACTCTGGTGATGGTGTGACCCACAATGTGCCCATCTATGAGGGCTACGCTCTGCCTCACGCCATCATGCGTCTGGACCTGGCTGGTCGTGATCTGACCGACTACCTCATGAAGATCCTGACTGAGCGTGGCTACTCCTTTGTCACAACTGGTGAGCACTTTATCAGCACAAAATACAGACAATGACTTGAAATTCAGGACATTGTCCCTTTCCCTTCTGTCAGATTAAAAATATTCGTTTCATCATATTTGTGAATTGTGGGCCTTTAACTGTATGCGCCACCTAAAAAAGTTACTTATTGAGTGTATGTTAAAATGATGTAAACATTATTGCTTAAGCTTCTACAGAAGCCTACAGTTGTATTCTGTTCTGCAGCCGTTTATAGTCTTCTTTAGTTGTTGTTTTGACTTAATATGCTGAAAGTCTGATCTTTGTTCTCTGTTTCTAGCTGAGCGTGAGATTGTGCGCGACATCAAGGAGAAGCTTTGCTATGTTGCTCTGGACTTTGAGAATGAGATGGCCACCGCTGCCTCCTCCTCCTCTCTGGAGAAGAGCTACGAGCTGCCTGACGGTCAGGTCATCACCATCGGCAATGAGCGTTTCCGCTGCCCCGAGACCCTGTTCCAGCCCTCCTTCATCGGTGTGTAGTATTTTTTATGTTGTTGAGAGAAAAACTGATACAATCTGAAAGTTTAGCCTGAACTTCTCTGCTGTGCACCTGAACAGGTATGGAGTCTGCTGGTATCCATGAGACTGCTTACAACAGCATCATGAAGTGTGACATTGATATTCGTAAGGACTTGTACGCCAACAACGTGCTGTCCGGCGGCACCACCATGTACCCGGGTATCGCTGACCGCATGCAGAAGGAGATTACAGCTCTGGCTCCCAGCACCATGAAGATCAAGGTAAAGCAGTGACACTCTTCTCATTGATACAAGGAGAATGAGTTCATTTAACTCCACATCACTCATGATTACATTTGGACAGTTACGAAGAGCTTCAGGAGACACATCTGAAAATTAATCCATCTGTGATAACTATAACCTTGGTATAAACGGTAAACGGTTGACACTATTGCATAAGTTTAATCCAAATAATGAAGTTGTTTCACATCACATAAAGAAAACCATTTTTAAAAGGGCAATGGCACATAACTTGGGTTGTATGTTGTTTCAGATGCATAATAGTGGGAAGCAGATGGTTTCCTTAGTCAATGAGCAGAAGCACAAACAGCTATTTAGCAACAGTTAAACCGAAGTTCATTCTTGCCCTTAAGAACAATTATTTACAAGTTAATCTCACCACAAGTTATTTTGGTAGCCTTTTTGGAGCTTTTGAGATTTTTCTGAGTTCTTTTTCTTAAGCTTGCATGGACTGCAAGTTTTTTTAGATGCTCAGAAAAAAACAGGAATTTGAACAAGTGCAGTTGTACAATGTGATCACAACTTAAAAATCATGTGATAAGAATGGAACCTTCCGAACAGCTACTAAACTGACCTTACAGTCAACCTGCTTTGTCATCTGTCCTAAATCTAATACCCATTATCTGTCCTCACATCACACAATAAGATGATGTAGTATGAGGAGCTAGCAAATAAAATAAATCGGTCTTATTTTCCTCTCCTTGTTTAGATCATTGCCCCTCCTGAGCGTAAATACTCCGTATGGATTGGTGGCTCCATCCTGGCCTCCCTCTCCACCTTCCAGCAGATGTGGATCAGCAAACAGGAGTATGACGAGGCCGGCCCCAGCATCGTCCACCGCAAGTGCTTCTAAACAAAGTGCCTCCAAAACCTCAGGTTCAGGATCCAACGGCAATAAGACGCTGCTGTCCCAGGACTCTGAAACAACATCATCTCTTCAAGAGAACTTTGATTTCCACCAGCAGGGATTATGTGGCGTCTAACCTGTACATAAGTTATTTATTCCTTCTTTTATGTATGTGATGTTTTGAATGTAAATGAAACTCGGTGTGTGTATGCGAGTGTTGGCTTCGAGGTACGACACACTCCAACTCGGACCAACTGAGAAGAAACAAAAACACAAAAAAGACCAAAAAAGGAGTCATCAAAGCAAATAAAAGCCATATATTTTCACATGTGACTGCTCTCTGTTATTTCTGCTTCTAAACACCTTTAGATGTATGTTTTGGGGTTTGTTGTGCTGATAAGGCAAGACAATGCTGGACTGTTTGTTAAATCATCCAGCTCTGATTATAGCAAATCACTATTACTGGTGCAATACTGATTCTAAAACATAACTGACATCTGAATACTAATAATACTTTTTCTACAATATCTTTCATGTACTTTCAGGGCACTGCTTTCTGCTGACCCTGCGCTAACAGTAAAGGTCTAGCCTATTCTTTTTTGATCTATTTTGTCGTATACATACATTTTGCTGTAATAAAAAAAAGTCCTACATTACCTCCAGCACTCCCCTGGTATGTGGACACTGGTGTCTACAGTTTGGTTACATGTGAAACAAGTGCATTTAATGGTACAAGTGTCTTATTCAGTTTAAACCATCAGCCATCGTTCTGTGATGCTAACTTATCAAGCATTCAAAAGAAATCAGGGAGAAGTACTCCTGAAACATTTCAGAAATAGTCCTGAAACATTTCTATATCTGAACAGATTTTCTCCCAGGAGCCAAAAAATAATAGTTAACTCATGTGAACAGTTAGTATGGACAAAATATCTCTCCACAAAAATATGCTTAAGCAATTGGCCTTCAGACATGAGTGAAACCAGACCCATAATAAACTTTATAAGGCTCTTAAAGCTTCAAGACAAACACAGAGCTCAAATAAATCCAGCAGTACCTCTGAGCCAAACTCAACAATGTCATAATTTAACAGCAGACATGTTCATATCCTCTTCCTGCTGCTGGCTTTAGCTCGCTGCCAAACACTAATCACATAATACCTCCGGAAATCTATGTTTTCCTGGACATTTGGAAAAATGATGGTGAGCCAATGCAATGGAATAATGAATTTAAAATGTCCTGTCTTCACCTGTGTGAGGTGGATAGACAAATTAATAAAAAGGGTCATCCAGACAGCATCTTACCAAACATATATCACAAGCAAAGATCAGTTTTCAGTTGAGTGCTACCGAATGGAACTGCTTTCCCTGTTTGGTTAAGTTTCAAAATGATATTTGGCATCAAAGTCTGAGAGGATGCTAATATTAAAAGTGCAAATATAAAGAAAAAAAATGCAAGGAGTGTCACAGGGTAACTACAGTGATATAAGCTTATATCTCCATAAGGTTAAAGAACTTGTGATAAACAGAATAAAACAGGAAAGATCAAAATATTTGATCAGTTCAACAGAGGCTGAGATATTCTGTTAGTCCCAGTTCGTAAAGGCCAAACTGGATCCTACATTTCCTATATGTTGTGTTTCACAAAACTTTGACAAAACTTTTGAGAGGAAAAATAAGTATTGTGAAACTGTTTTCTTGGGTAAATGAATAGTGCTAATCAGCTGATCTTTGATGTGTAAAATTGGTGTAGTGGCCCTTTAAGAGATCAGCAGTCAGCATCTATTTCTTTAGTTAAATGAGTTAAAGCCTGGTTATTCTGTTCTCAGCAGGTTGTCACCTGTTGTTCTCTCTGCACATATGGAGGCTGAGCACGCATGTGCAGTGTGGTTCCTGCATCTTGATGGAAAATCACATTTCAGGTCTTCAATCCTACATTTCTGCTCTGCTTCCGTCAAGATAGAAGTAAACGCTACAAGCACAGGGGTTTTCTTTCACAATAAAGTCATATGAACAAAAGCCACCTCCCAGTGTTTAGCTACAAAATTGTGTCTGTT
Source organism: Dascyllus trimaculatus (assembly GCA_024666655.1). Lineage (NCBI taxonomy): Eukaryota > Metazoa > Chordata > Actinopteri > Pomacentridae > Dascyllus > Dascyllus trimaculatus. The sequence goes on from JAMOIN010000193.1 coordinate 70,080, forward strand.
ACAGTGAAGTAACCAGTAGCACTATCAATCCCATATAAACACAGAATATACGTGCCATTTTCATGTTAACACATTTAGTTACAAAAGGACTGTATCTTCTTTCTTTTTTTTTGCAGGCAAACACCAGATGGGAGGTTTATATTTAGAATGGCCGTTTTTGTAGCTGATCACATCTGTTTTTGTGGACAAAGTTCAGATGAGTTATTTATTTAAAAGCCCAGCAGATGTAATACAAGCAACATGCAGTAGTAGGGTCAAGGGGCGCCTGAGGGTGTATTTTTCCCAGCAGCACTTTAATGTTGAAAGTCTCAGCAGGAAGGGGCGTGTAGCATTGCTGCTAGCTTGTTAGCTCAGCTCTGGTGTTTGCTGTCAGTCAGCGGAGCGATGCTCGTCGTCTGACCGCTGGGCTGGAGGGAGAGACTGGGTGTAAATCAGACTGGACCCCTCAGGAACCAGGTCTTGGTGAGTAAATACGCATATATGACTTTAATGTCCAACCATTAGCTTCCGTGTTCAACCGTCACCGTGTTTACAACCGGAGCTGAACGGAGCAGCAGGCAGGTGAGGGTAACGGCTGTGGACATGGCTGGAGCCTGTTTTCACACGGTTTGTCATTTGAAACCTTAAATGTTCACATTTACTTTCATTTTCGGGCTTTCAAAAGAGACTGTGGGCTTTATTATTTGCTTTGCAGTGCTATTATAGGGCCAAAATCCTAAAAACACGATGAACTGGGGTGTGACTGAGAGAAATACAGCCTTCAAAACAACGGACACTTACAGTATGTGCATTCGGTTACTGGGAAAATACATCACTAAATTAGCAATAATTAGCAGAAGAATAGACGATAAATATTGTCCCAGTTGGGTCCTCGGATCAGGTGTTGGTCAGCTCAAATAAATTAATAATTGATGTAGTTTCTTTCCACCATTGGGAACAAATATTCAAAAATTGCATGTAGGCGTGTGGACTAAAATAGACGGTGTGTCAGTGGTGTGGTCTGAGCAGTAGTTGTAGTACAGTCAGTAAAGCTACTGTAAGCCTCAATCCTCCTCTGCTCTGACCGTAATCTGCTGGCAGCCAGGGGGCGGGGCTTACAGGTAGACCACACCTGGCAGTGTGACGTCACCCGCTGCTGCAGGTAGAGCCCTGGAAAAATAGTTTCTTTTTTTTTTTTTTACAGAGATTATTTGGATAAATTATTTATTTTTTAATGAAATTTTATCACTTTGCATTATTAGGGAGTGTTTGTTGAAACTGCTGTATATTCATTTAGTCAGTCCTGTCTGTGCAGTTGGTAAAACAACTTACAGATTACAGAGCTGTACACAATGCAGTAAAAACATGAAATTAAGGTTTAACAAAAAACAGCAACATGCTATTTAATAGAAACCTTTAAAATAGAAAATTAAAAAGTTCAGAACAGATGGTTTATGATCAGTATTTAACCCTAGGACACAAATGTAACAATTAGTAACGCCATCACTAATGTTCGTATATTTTACCTGATATCATATACCTGATAAAAAATACTTGGCATGGGTGAAAATCAACTGGCGCTAGTGTTCTAGGGTAAAGAACTCCTCTGGTGAAAATCAAGTTTTTGCCTGGTAATATGTCCACATGGTGTTTATTTTTATATGTTGGAAGACATAATGAGCTTAAGAACTCAGTGCTTTTAAGCTTGAAGCTGGATTGTACTGATGACAGTCTCAAAAACACAGTTTCACACTGCCGCAGTTTCATGTGTGGCAAACCTGAGGAATCATCCTGTAAAATTGCAAGGTGAGGCTTTCTCTGTCATTATTCGTCTTTACCCACGTCGAAAGAGTCGGCCACAGGCAGGGCGGTCACAGCCGACTGTCTGTCTGTATGTGGGTGTGTGGGTGTCTGTGTCTGCACCATAACTCCAGAACAAATAAAGATAGGGTAATCAAACTCGGCACAGATGTTGAACTTGACCTACCCTGTTCACCCATTAATTTTGGGGTCAAAAGGTCAAAGGTCAAGGTTGCAGGGCTACCTGTCATGTTTAGGAAAGCATCCAGCGTGGGTCTGCATTTCACTTGAGTGCATTCTAGTTAGAATTGGTTTTCAGTTCAAACATGTATGACTACTTTAGGGCTGACGGACATGGCTGTGTGATTTGCGATATCATTTGTTTAAAAAGTCCAGCTTCAGTTCCGTATTCACTGTGTCACAGATTTAAAACATGTTGAAGCATTTACACACATGACACCATCAAAAGTGTGGCTGTTGTGCGAGCAGGATGACCTGAATTTGTAAAACCACTGACATGACACTTCAAACCATGGTAGGAAGATGGTTCCTCACATGTTCTGCAGCAAAAACTACATGAAACAGGTGTTTTTCAGCTCAGGGACAGCAAATTTATTAGGGATTAGAGCACTCTGTGAAATTCATAGCCTTTTGCACAGAAAACATTGTGAAGTAAGCAATGTTCTCTAGCCTCCTTTTGTACTCTAGATGTTGGAACTCTGGGTCAGATGTGTTGGAAAATAGTATGAAGGATGACTATGTGGCCTTAGCATGCCTAAACCACACAGTACACATTGGTAATTGGGCAAGCATTAACAACCTTCTGAAGGTTTCTGCCCAAAAAGCTAATTGCTGATTAAATTGTATTACTCCAGTATTACAACTTACCATTGTGTAGAGTAGTTGTACAGTGTCTGGGCAGAATTGTAGGTGAGCTGGTGTGCTGAGCTGCAGCAAGTCGTGGAGAGGAGGGTGGATAGAGAGGCAGAGACCTGAGTGTTCTACACATTTAGTGAAAGAAACAGCAAAGAGTTACATCTAAATATGTTCTAAATGTGTGACTTTGATTGACAGAGGTGAAATTTTAGGGGTTACATTGATGACCAGAGAGGGACTTTAAGTTTCAGTCAGAACCTCAATGGTGTTTTTAACCTGTCTGAACAGGTCTGATATCCTCTCTTGCCCCAGATCTGTGGTGAACACTAACTAAAGGCTGATTCCTCATGGTTAGTTTGCACTCTGGGAGCAACTAGCAGCTACCTGGCAGTGAGTTCATATGAACTGAGCTCACTGCACCTTTTTTAGTTTTTTACACATCAGACTGTGAAGGCGTTTTAAAATCCAAGTTTTATGTTATACAGGACAGCAGTTTTTTTCAATTGGTAAAAGAAATAGTTGCATGCCATAAATAATATGACTGTATTTTGTTATGTTCATTGCTGTTTTTATTTTGTTAATGCATGCAAACTGCTATCTGCCCTGATTCATTACCAGCCCCACAGGAGGCTTTCTAAGTCTAAGTCTAATCTTGCTGTGCTGTTAGCAGTACAGATGCTGACCTTTGGCTCAGATATAATCTTCTCATCTGAACGTCTGGCCTCTGAAATCACTGACCACTGGCTGTGACTGCAGCATCTTCTGTTGCTGTGCTGATGTTTCTCTCTTTATGTGTCAGGTGGGGTTTCATTCATGTGTAGCTCACACCTCAGGAGTCAGATATTCATTTCACTGTTTCATTGTTATCCATAGATTGTATTTAAACGATGGACAGAATTGTGACATCATTCACTGGTTTGTAGATTACTGTTTTGCAGTCTTGAGTTTGGCATTTGGCCATTGCCATGTTGGTCTTTTGAAACCAGAGATAATGATCTGGAGAACCCAAAGACACTGCGCATGGTGATAAGTAGTCACCTGTCCATTTAAGTGAATTAGTCATTTTATTGACAATACTCGCCTCCCTACTTATAAATGTTCTACCAAATCAATCCCGTCACTATTTTGAGGGAACGCCATCGCAGCATCCCATTCTTAGGCCTGCCCACAACAATTGTGCCTGGTTTAAAGAAACACAAACATGCTAGAGTGTTTTTTCCCCTATAGCATAATGCTAATGAGGTGCAGCCAGATCATTCTACACAGCACCATCTCAGCGTGAGAGACTGGACTAGCTATGGGAGACTTCTTCTGCATTAGCTTCACATTTCAGACCTGATCTTTTATATAAAGTTTATTTTGTCACCACATTTGTCATTGAGCTGCAGGCATATTGTAAATATGAAACAAAAATAGTTGACTTGACAACTCACAAGACAAGATACAAAATGTGGCTGCTGAAGAACGGACTGATCAGACCTTTCCAGGGGACATCTGAACTGGAATGAAATGCAACACTGTCCAATGAATGTGACACAGATGCATCCAATGTTCATTAAGGAGTAATATTCACCAGACCTGAGAGGTGAGGCTTTTCTGGCTGAAGCTACTCCAAACCAGCTGATGAAGTTCAAAAACTTCAACAAGATGATGAGGTTGCAAATGTTGATTTACTTTAAGATAATTGTTTTTCAGTTAAGAAGATGATAAGGCTTTAAGGTTTTTAGCACGTGGGATTACAGATTTTTGGGACTAGACCTATCACAGTCACCTCCAACCAAGCAGCCAGGCTTTCTTCTGCTGTATTTTCTATTTATGGTTTTAAATCAACTGACCAGTGACACACTGTAGTAGTTAATTTACCAGTAATTCTTCATGTTGATCACAGATTTGTTTGAATATATTTACACGCATTTATTTTTTCCTGTCTTGTGATAATAACCAGATTACTGTTTGGTCACAGCTTTGCTTTTATTTTGAAATGTTTTGAAATATCAGCATTTTATGTCTTTTATTGGTTTCCTCAGTGATCAGGACCAAGCACAAGCAATAACAAGAACCATGGTGACCAAGAAAGTCAGGACAGAATATATGAAGAAGTTCAGGGATCCCAAATGGGAGACGTTTTCTAAATGCTATGAGGACTCTCTGAAGTACCGTCTGACCCGGCGGGTGATGGAGCATTCCCACAAGCCCTGGTTCTGGGAGGGCTGGGACAGCGGCTCTGACTCCAGCGGCTGGTCCACACCAAGGCTGACCAGGAACAAAGTTGTTCCTCTGTCTCTCCCGCCGGCCACGTCCTCAGAGGTCAAAGAAAGGTTGTGGGAGATGAAAACCAGCACTGGACCAAAACCGCCCTCTGAAGATAGAGAAACTGAGGTGGGAGCAGGAGAGGCTCCGGTTGTAGACGCTGCACCAACCACAGGTGAGGAAACTGTAATTATTACAGAGCTGGAGACGACTTAAAGTGCTGAAACAGGTCTAATGAATCAATGAGTCTTTAGCTGGGACAGCAATTTTGCTTTTTTTTCAAGCAGAAATGCAGAATATATGCTCACTCCAGATTCTCAAATATACAGAACTACAGCTTTTCTCTGTTTTAAGTATCTTACATGGATTATATTTGGTGTTTGGACAAAACAACAAACAAACATGACAACGTCACTTTGGGTTCTTAGAACTTGTTTCAGGTTTTTAGCCGTGCTAGTGGCATGATTCTAGCGATGGCAATGTCAGTTATTAGTAAATCAGTCCACCACGTCGGTCCACACTAAAGTATCTCAACATCTACTAAAACAATTACCTTGACATTATTTACAGACGTTCATGGTCCCAAAAACATAATCCTGCTAACTTCAGTGCCCCCTGACTGAGCTTCTTGTGCCCCCATGATGTTTTAATTGGTCGTGCTGAGTGAATTTTCTCAACGACTATTTGATGGATTACTGTGAAATATGATACAAAGTATGGTTGCGACCTTTAGATATGTCTATTATCAAATATGTTGCAGATGATTTCCTTTGTGAATTAATTAATTGCTTGTTTAAAAGTTGTCAGAGAGAAAAACATTTATCACAGTGTCCACGGTGGTGCCTTTGTGAACAGAATATGATTTTGGACTGTTCATCATCATTATACACCCAGGAAAAGGACAAATATTCATATCGGAGACCAAGAAAATGTAGTTTTTTTGTGTAAAAACAAAAAACTGACTCAAAATAGTACTTATTGAAATAGTTGTGATACTGATTAATTTTCTGTCAGTCTACTAATCTACTAAACGACTAATTACAGCTGTGATGTCCCTCTCAGAATGAATCCTATTAGCAAGCTTTGGCATTCCCGTCAGCTTCAGCTGTGCTTTCTATTTTGTGGTAGCTGAGAGTGAAATATTAAGTTTCAGACAGCCCTGTTTGTATTTGTTCTTCTATTTCTTCTTTACCTGTCTGGCTTCCAGGAAAAGTTTGGACTAGTCAAACAGAGGAGGTGTTTCTTTGCGTTCCAGCGTGAGCATCACTGTGACAGTAGGAAGGCCAGAGGCTGGTTTACCTCAGGACAGACTGATGCTAAAAATATTTGGACTGAAGGTCCAGTGATCCGGTGGGACTGTTTTCTCCTGCTCAGTCACTGAGCCCAGATATAGGGAACATATTGCGCTTCTTCCAACATTTCCATGGCTGCATTTCAGACGGGACAGTGTCGGGAGACCAACTCATCACAGCTCTGAACTTCACTTCAGCAAATAAAAGGCCTGTCGACACTGTTAAGAAGACTTTCAGTTTACATAGATTCAGGCACAGCAGCTCTCCTCAGTTTCACTGAACAGCATGTATGCAAGCATGTGACACAGGTTTCTCTGGCTGTGTTGATTCATCCTGATCGCACTGATTATTAAAGTCATCCTCATAATCATCCTGCTTTTAGTTTAAAGGACAGAGAACAAAACCCACAGCCATTATTCTGTGTAATATGTGTTGCAGTGTTTATTGGATATTCTGACATTTATTACATTTAAATATCCTGCAAAGTTACAGACTAGTTCAGTGCCAAATATTCCCCTTGTGTTTCTCTCTTTCTACTGTAGCTCAACAAGGAAATGCTGTCTGGGGAAACAGTTTGTACTGAAAAGGACTAAGACTTTGAAAGATATCCACTTGATTTGTACAATTCAGACAGATGAAGCCTCATATTAACTTTAGATGCAAATTTCTGCACAGAATGAGGACTGTAGATCTAATTTCCAATGAAATGGCTTTCGGTAGGAAAACATTCATGGCCCAAAAGCACAGTAGGACTTATTTCAACAAGCAAGAAGTGACTTAATAGTCACATGGGAAACTGGATATTATTTTAGGTCAGACTTGAGAAATTGTCAACTTGTCCTTTGACGTGCCACTTGCACTCATCAGACTTTAGTATGAATCTCATCATAATGAAATGATTGCATAGAATTGTTGTGAAAATTATCAAAATTATTTTAGAGAGAGCACTTGTTCCAACCCAGTCAATGAGAATAATGTTGCCGGTGTGACTCTAACCTGCACTGCTTCCTGTGTGCTTCCCCCCTGTGTTTGTCTTATGAAGCTCCAGTTGTAGAAAATGGTGTGAATGAGGACAGCGGAGGTTCGGTGACGGCGGCTCCAAACGCCAGTGGACCCTCAGATGACACAGCGACAGACACCGGGCCGGCTGACACTACGTCTTCTGACGGAGAGCCGGTCAATCCGGCACCACGACGACGTCACCGGCGTCGTACCCCTCGCTCCGAGCCGGGACACCAGGACAGTTCCCATGATGGAAAACCAGCTGTAGTCCGCAAGCCCTCGAGAGCAAAGAGCCAACCACCGATCAGCACCAAGGAGAAGGAGAACCGGAGACCATCGAGTCGGCTAGACTGGACCGAGAGACATATGGAGGTCAGCAGGAAGCCCAGTGACATGTGTCTGTCTCAGTTTAGACACTTTGTGTATTTTAAAAGCCATAAAAGAGGCTGAAGAAAAAAGTACAAAGAAACTTCTTAAGAGCTCTGTTAATACTGTCATTCTTATATCATATAGGCATGTTGGTCAAGTGCATTTTGTTTACTTATACAGTATCTCAAAGGATCTGTTGGTGTGAACAGTACAGAATATTACCAACTGTTTTCCTTCATATTATTGCCTTTAAATGGACCCCTGTCCTTGTGAAGGTCTCGGCTGTGTAATGTAAAAGTCAGAGCTGTTTGAGTTCTTCAGAGCAGCTCGGCTTCATTCACAGGACACTAGAGAAGTGAAGCCGTGTCACCAAACACTCTGCAAACATCAATAATAAAACACCGGTGTGCTTTTCGGAAACGACTCCTCTCTCTGGTTTCTCCTCACAGAGCCACACATCCGACGCCTGTGTTCAGACCAGAAGGGAGTCCGATAAGCGGAGCTCCAACCTGGACCGCCGGCGGGCTCGATCCGCTGACCTGGAGAAGATTAATCGGTCGCAGCTGACAGTGGTGGATGACCGCTGGATGACGGAGTACATGCGCTGCTTCTCCGCCCGGCTGAGGTAGAGACCGGATCCACCCAAACCCCTGAAAACCACGTTTCCTTATTTGAGAGCAAATGTCAGGAGGTGTTGATTGTTTTTAAAGGGGAATTAACAAGACACACTGAAGCCACGTTGTCTCGTTACAGTCCATCATAGCAAAACATCGCTGGCTGTGCTGTCTCCTCATTGGACCGCACATGAGCAGAAAAGTAAAGTGAAGAAGTGGGCAGAGCTGCTGATACAACATTTTAGCTTTTTCAATACAATTTTACTATCACCCTAAAAAAAAGTTTTATTTTTCTTAGTTTGGTGCGTTAAATACCATTAAATACTACAGTACCCATAAGCCTCAGGGACTGTCAAGCTCTAGTTAGTTCATTACCTCCATTGTGATCCAAACCAAGTCATTTTAAGTCTCTGTCAGTGTTGGAAAGCATAAAAATCTCTCTCATATCTCAGCCTGGGTTTTCCTTACAAAACTAGAGAACATTTGCAATAAGGATCCTATGAATTAATCTTTTTTTAATGAGCTGGTGACCAATATATGTGCCACATGTGACATGTTATAGAGGAGAAATCAGCTTGTCAGTTCTCTCTGCATGTATGGCAACACATGCATAGATTTGCCATTACAGTATTGAAATTTTGTTTGACATATTAGTTAAGCTAATACAAGCTCCATTCACATTCAATTCAATTCAATTCAGTTTTATTTACAAAGTGCGTATTTACAACATGTGTCATCTCACAGCGCTTAACATAGTAAGGAAGAACAGAAAACAGAAAACCCAACAATCCAAAGCTGCTTTTGGTTTCCCTATGAGCAGCAGTCAGCGACGGTGGGAAGGAGCCAAAAATCCTCCGAGGATAGGGAAGGGTTTAAAAAACTTCCAGCAGAACCAGGCTCAGGGAGGGCGGACATCTTGGCCAGTTGGGGTGGGAGTGGGGATGAGGGAGGTGGGGATAGCAGGAGAGGTTGGGGTAGGGATGGCAGGACAGCAGGTGGAGAGGCCAGCGGCTGCAGATCAGGGATGTGGAGCTCCAGATCCAGAGACATCCACAGAGAGAACAAGCACAGGACACAGGACCTCAGGGGAAACACAGAGTTAGTGATATGTAATGGTGATATACAACAATATAGAGACGAGAGGAGAGGAGCCCGGTGCATCATGGGAATGAAAACTCTTATTCTAGATTTGCAGAATTTAAACTCCAGTTTTTGCAAAGCTCAGCCTCAGTGTTTATCTGTCTGATTACAGCTTTACTGTTTGGGTCATTTGTGTTTTTTTTTAGATGTAATAGTATTTTTAAAAACCACCACAGTGAACCTGTAAGGCAGCAAAAAGCAGACGACCTGGAGCTCAGCGAATGAACACAGTGAGTGATTCTGCTGCCCTCAAGGGGCCAAAAACATCATTGCAGGTTTCGGAGCTGGGAATACTCCAACATGCGTTCAGCTAACTTCTTCTATGCAATAACTGAAGAAGACATCTACTTTTAGACCTGGGATGTATTCCCCTGTATAACTCTGCCCACATCCTCAAAAAGGTATTTATGATGACGTAACGAGACAAGGGCAACGTCGTCTTGCTGCTTCAGTGTCCTCTGAGAGTGAGTCGCTGCTGTCAAGGATGAAAAACACTCACTGAGTTTGAAGTTGATGTGGTTGTTTATTGGTAGATTAAAGTGCTTTGTAATATCTTTATGTAACATCAGTATTGAACACAGCTCTCTGTGGCAGGCTCGTGCTCTTTTGGTCCATATTCTGATATTTTGGTGATGCCATACTGATGCTGTTAGAAACAAAGCTGTCATTTCATGAAATTTCTTAAGGAGCACATCTTTGTAAATTAAACCTGCAAAAACATGATTGTTATTTCAAAATAACCAGAAAAGGAAATGGCTTCAGAATAACGCTCTTTCCTTTGTGTGTTTCCCCTGCGACAGCAACGACTCAGTCTGCAGGAAGAACTTACATGTTTAGTCCAGGGTGGTTTCAGTGTGTGTCTCTGGTTCTGTGTTTGTGTGGAAACAGTTTGAGAATGAACAAGCAAACAGATGGAATGGACTCTTTCTGAGCTTTTCTTTACATGTTTTAAGAAAAATCACCTCCAGATCACTTTCTGAATGTATTTTATTTCTTTGCATGAAAGTCTCCAAACACTCTGCTGTACTTTAATTTAGCTGTTCGTCTTCTTTCAGACACGTGTCATGTTTGTCAGTTCTCTCTCACTGAGGCAGCTGTGTGTTTATAAGTGTTTGATCAAAGGCAGCAGGACGGACCAAACTGGAATATTTTTGATATTGGAGTATTTTGAAGTAAACATTTAAAGTAGAAGAAGAAAACTACTGCCGGATAGTTTAGCAAAAATATAGAGAGACACGTTTTAACAAAATTAGTTTTTAAGGTATTTTTAGACTACAAATTCTATTTAAGCTGCGCTAGCTTTAAATTAATCTGTCTTCATAAATGAACTTAATTTAAATGAGTGGACTGTTAAACAGTTTCAGAGTATTGTTGTTTTTTTGAAGTTCTTTCACATCGAGCAGCTTCTTATTTCTTTATTATTTCAATAAAAAATAGCTTGCAGTGCTAAGAGAGCTTTTCTGTTAACCACAGTGCTAAATGCTTCACATGTTTCTCCTCATTCAGCCGCAGACTCAGTGAATGAAAACAGATTAAACTAGAAAAACACTCAGAGAGTGCAGACCTCCGCCAAGGAGCTTCAGTCCACTCCCAACACAATCTCCCAATTCATATATTTTGTATGGAACGTTAACGATACAAATGTAATTACATACAGTTCAAATTTCCTACCAACAATGCAGCCTTCATCCCATCCAACCTAATGAACAGGCGCAGCCTCTAGCGCGGCAGCTCCTAACAGCCTCCCAGCTTCTTAGACAACCGGAGATAAGAATTCCGGCCCAACCTTGCGTATGTCGCTCAGAAAGGAAAGAGAGGTCCGTCATTGTCGCTGTCTGTCGCGTGGAGACCTAAAATCTCATGTGGTCACAGGGGGTTACCCCAAAAACAAGAGTGCCCTTTGGTGGCTTTTAGGGTAAACTGGATCCAGACGGTGATCCGGATCAGTCCCAAAATTTCATCATTTCTTCCTTGTCCCATTTCACACATTTCCTGAAAATTTTATGCAAATCCGTCCATGAGTTTTCCAGTTTTTGCACACAAACAAAGAAACAAACCAACCAACGCCGGCCATCACATAACCTCCTTGGCGGAGGTAATAACAACAGGATCTGAGTTTGATTCAGCTTCTTTGGGATAATTATGCAAAAGTAAACAGATCACTTAAAGCTTCTTTTTATGGTCTAGTCAATCTTTTAAATAATGAGCATGTGAGATTTAGAGAAATGCAACACTTTAATCTTGCTAATTTATGTTTATGTATATAAAACAAGAGAATTATTTGCTTTATGAAACATCCAGTCTCAAAACTAAGCGTTTCCTGCAGTGTCTTATAGTGGTCCACCTCCGCTATAAGAAAGACCACTAACGTCACAAAGATGTTACTGAACAAAAAACAATATCTGTCAAGAACAAAGACAGAAATAAATGCTCTGTATTTAAGTAGTCAGTGTTCAGGCTTTGGTTTTCCAACTAAATAGATGAGATTTGTCCAGATGTCGCCTCAGCTAAATAATTGTATTTTCTGAGTTTATAACCTCTGTGTTTAAGATTTTCAAGTTCCAGAATAGAATGTTTATAGACACATTAAGGTGCTTGAACATCCAAGTGTGTCATTTGTACTAATTTCCTAGTGGCTTCCTGGAAAGAACCACAACATGTGGTACCAGCTGTAGGACAAATAGAGACAGTGTTCTCTTGGTAAAGGTAATATTAAATTATATTCACCTTCACTCTGCAGTTCAGCTGAACATGCAAAAATGCCGCAAACAAAACAGACGCTGGTTTTCTTTAGAATGACTAGTTAGTTAATCAGTGTAGCTTTACACAGTGAGGCACACAGTTCAACACATGTAATGAATAAAGGTTCCAGTAACAGGAAACTACCTATGAAATGATAAAGGAATTACAGATCTGAAAACCAAAGTATCACCACAGTTTCCTGCTCCAGGGAATGTTTACAGCCAATACAGTATACACTATTATAGATCTAAACACTGGATCACCTCCTTGTAATCTAATTTAATCTAACCTTCATTGATCCCCTTGGAGAAATTCCTTCTCTGCATTTGACCCATCCTATTCATAGTTAACTGGAACAGCATGGAACAGTCAGGGGTTTAAGGGCCTTGCTCAAGGGCCCACACTGGGACTGGGACAAGCAGTCGCTCTCATTCCCACCTCAACCTCTTGCCAGTCCGGGGGCTCGAACCGGCAACCCACCGGTTACAAGTTTGCTTCACAAACCACTAGGCCACCACTGCCCCACTTGTGTCGGGAAATTCCTTCATCCATTTCCATCAATCAGACAAACAGGATGTGAAGAAAACTGCAGGTGTTAGGTGTTGTAGTGAAGAGTTTTGAATTTCTGTTCTGTTGATTTGTTGTTGATGTAACTAAAGATTGTAAATAGATGGTGACGCCGTCGTCGCGTCCCATGACTCTACCTGAGGGCTAATGTTCATTATGTAAGATATCGAACTGTTTGTGAGTTTACTTTGAAAACTGAATGCGTCTAAATTCACTGAGAATGTTTCTGAGTTTCACACCGACTGAACCTCGCTGCTGTGAATGTGCACAATTATTTCTTTACTGTTTATGTCCACAAGGTTTTGCTCACTGTGCTGTTAGACAACTGGAAACCCCTCATCATTTTGACCACGTCCACAATGTTTTCAGTGTTAGTGGTGAAGAAAGTACTCAGACCCTTTACTTAAAGGAGCCTAATATGCTTTTTTCTAACTCTGTATTTTATTCTGGGACTCCACTAGATAAACTTTGCACAATTCACAGTTTAAAATGTTCTTATTCATCTTTCTTACAAGGGTTACTTTCACCTCGTTATGTGACACTTTGTCTGTCTTCATATGAGCGTCTTGACATTCCAGCACTATGACAGAAAATAAGGAAAAGCATTAGAGGTTCCCTTCAAATTAATGGACTAACACCATGCTGTGAAAATGCTCAGTTACAGTTCTGCATTTATTCTGCTGGTTCATTTTTTGGTTTGTAAAAACATCTAAGAATGGTGAGTCCGCAGTGACACCTTCACAGCTCTTGTTTTGTCCAACCAAAAATTAGTTTGACAGATAAAATCTCACATTTAAGAAGCTGGATCCACTAAATAATCTGAATTAAATCACTTAAATAGTAGTCACCTAATTGCATGAGGCGACTGTTCGATATTCTAATTTATTGAAATGCATCATATCCTATAAGCTCTTGACCTGTTTTGACGACCAAAGCTGTCAGATAAATGTAGTGCAGCAAAAAGCTTCTCAGCTGTAAGTGACATAAAAATGCTAGTTATTAAAAGTACCTCAACATTATATTTAAGTACAACAGTTGAGCAAACTGGCAATGATCGAAAGTTTGTATTAATTTATGTCATTCATACTGAGTGAAAAAAGTAACAGAATCTAGAATCTGGTGTGAAAAAGTTGAGAATTAAACTATAAATCAGGGAATCTTTGTGTCTCCTTGTGGGTCACAGTTGCCTGCTAGGTAACAGTGGTACTTTAAGCTTCATGATGATGGTTTTCTTGAGGTTGATCCCAAAAATAAATCAACATATGAGCCTCAGGGGGCTTCAGAAGTGTCCAGATGTCAGTCTTTAGTTTGGAGGAGCAGCACAGCTTCTCCCCTGTGGATGGCATAAACATTCATATGTCTCTATCCGGCTGAATGTGTTGTCCCAAACTGGACATTTACTGTAATCCTCGCTGTTTCAATCGTAGCATCTGGTTTCGGTGAAACGTCTTCGAGAAACTCAAGCAAGTCCAGGTGCTACGATCGAAACTACGAGGATAACCATGACCTGGATCACTCAGAATCTTCACAGACATACACGTCTGTAAATCCACTTTTGCTTTAAACAAAGTGTTTGTGGCGCAGCTCTCTGCTATAATACGTGACCTGTGACTTACTGGGGTTACTCCTATTGTTTTCTGTTCCATGGTGGTGGGTGGGGGCTCCACACAGCGGATAAATGTAAAGGTGATGTCAGACTCTACTACAAAGAGCTCAGATTGGAGACAGATGCAGTGAATGTGCTTTAAAATATAACATAGAGATGTCAGTTTATTCTCTGTTTGGGTTCTTCATGCGACCCACAGGAAGACCAGATAAAAGCTAGAAACTACTTGAGGGCAGCTTGATCTTAAAGGGAAAAAAAACTTCCAGAAAATGTCTCTTGATTTTTTGATATTTGCAAAAACATTGTGGTGTTTGTCTCTTTGCTTACGTTTAGAATACTTTATTTTGGAGTGTCCGAATGTTCAGACAATCACAAGAAAGTATTTGAACTGTTGTTGAGCAGCTAATTTAATAGTAAAATAATAGAACATTCCTTATTTAAGCTAAAAAAAACATTAAATATAAGCTATTATATACAGTGGAGTCTGTGTTGGAGAAGGTGTTCTTTCCAGTGTGGTTTTCTGGCAGCAGATTATATGAAATGTGTGTTTTACATCTGAATATTTATTCATGTTTTATCTCCACTGACTGTTTACATTTTTGCTCACTGTATTTGTATTTGGAAACATGCACAACGTCTATTTTCATCCACTTTAAGGCATTGCTGTGAATAAATCTGATTTGAATAAAGTCTGATTTGAATAGTTTATATTGGTGTGCATCGATGGTATTTAAAGATTGAACTAAAAAATACAATTTATTAAGGTCGTTTTACAAATGATGAACTTTTTTTTAATTCTTTCAAATGAATAGACTGATGCTTGTGTTCAGGTTCTCTGGACGAAATGTTGCACATGTTTGTGAAGGTTCCTGGAGGTGTAGCTAAACTTGGACTTGACAAAAAAACTGGCCATCTTAAATCCAGTTGCTCGCTCTGCCTCAGAGAAGTGAGGAGAGGATATACTGCTTCGGGCTTTGGTTTACGTCCGCCTGTTGTAATGTCTATCTTTGGTTTAGAGCAGTGGTTCTCAACAGGTGGGTCAGGGACCCAAAAGTGGGTCGTGAAGCCATTTTTAGAGGGTCGCAGAAGCATGACCCCCCCCAAAAAAGTAGTGGTATAAGGTCTTTTATTTTAAAGGATATGTTTCTTATTACTCAGTTTGCTTTCAGTAGCAGGATATTTAGTGGTGGTGACACCAGTAGTTGCCCACTATTAACACTAGATTTGGCTCTGCCAGCTTATTGGAAATATTTATGCTAAAATGTGCCAAAGATAAACCAAAATATGCTCAGAATCTGTCCAAATGGGCCAAAATATGCCCAAAAACTTGGCAAAAGCATCCAAATATACCAAAATGAGCAAAAAATAAGCCAAAATTTTCTTAAGTTGTATCAAAATGTGTTGAGACTACACCCAAATAACCCTTAATTTGTTAACAGGAACAGCAAACTTAAACAATTTGGGTCACAACCGTTATTAATGGAGACATAGTGGGTCCTGAGGCTGGAGCAGTTGAGAACCACTGGTTTAGAGCGTACACTGGAGCAAAAAATTCTGCTTTTAGAAAGTGATCTAGAGACTAAACCAGCCATTTTAACAAGTGATGTGGAGGTCAATGACTCCTCTGCGGTAAATTGCCCTGGATGGAGATTCTTGATGCCATTCACAAGGTAGTTTGTGCCGGTGGCTAATTACTGCCTTTACCTTCAGTTAGTCATTTTATGGAGAGCTGCAGGGAGCTCACACTGTTTAAGCCAGAGCCGGCTCGCCCATTAGGCAATATAGGCAAATGCTAAGGGCGCTGCAGCCTCCAGGGGGCGCCACAAAATTGGGAAAAAGTTCACCTTCGACAAAATTATATTAAAGCTAGTTATTACTATTAACTCTTAAAATGGAAAAGCTCAGCTTGCTTGAGTTTCTCGAAGACGTTGAAGCCTCTTGGATTAGAGGTGAAACGCCTTCGAGAAACTCAAGCAAGTCCAGATGCTACGATTGAAACTGCGAGGACAACCATGACTGGATGGCTGAGAACCTTCACAGGCAAGCGTATGTAAATCGGCAAAGGAGGGGACACCATATATATAAAATCTCGCCCTGGGCACCACATTGGGTCGGGCCGGCTCTGGTTTAAGTCTACATACACTGTTCTGTGCAGCTCCTCGTTTCCCTGAATCTCTACAACACAGGTGGAAGTTATCAGGATCTATAGAGACGCAACAGAACATTGATAGGGAATTAGTCAGACTGGAGTAAACAAGAATTCTGGGTTCAAACTCAAGATTTGGCATCACATGAAAGCATTTTAGACGCCATCCAAACATCCATCCTGATATATTTGCCATCGACAGAACAGAGTGTCATTTTACACATCAGTCAACTGCTTGTTAGGAAGTTCTTGGTGTCTCCCACAGGCACAGCATCAGTCTGGCCTGTTAACCCTTTAATCCAATCAGAGCGGCTGTTCAGGAGGACGTCACAGCTTCAGCCCACAGACCTGCTGATCTGTCCGTCCCTGTATTAGAGTGGTGGTAACTACAGCAGTTTCCAAACCAGGCGTCATGAGATTGATCTTACTTAGTAGCGATTCACCTCATGAAAAGAAAAAATAAGACATCAGCATCATCAGGCTCCCATTGCATTAAAATACCTGCAGCCCCTTTTGTCTGTCCTTGAACACGTTAAACATCACTCATTAGTCTTTTTGAAATCAAACAATGACAAGACAGTTAATGGTCTTTTGAAATTATTGGCAAAAATTGAATTTTAAAAACATGGCTGCAGAGGGTTGGCTGGCTTGTCGTGTCATAACAACAAAACAAAACAAAGCCAAAAAGCTTCCTAAGAAAGGTGTCTGTTGTGGTCCAAGTCTGGGAGCCTCTGGTTTACAAACTCAAACATTTAAATGCAACATTCCTGCTTTAAACCCCACTGACAGGCAGGAATACAGACAGCCATCCCTTTATAATAGTTCTTAGTCATAAAAATTATTTCAGTTTTTTGTATTTCACTGGGGGCTGCAGGGCAGCTCAGTTGTTAGCACCATCGCCTCTCAGCTAGAAGATCCCCGGTTCGCGTCCTGATTGGGATCTTTCTGTGTGGAGTTTGCATTCTCTCCCTGTGCAGTGTGGGTTTTCACCGGGTACTCCCGCTTCCTCCCACAGTCCAAAGACATCCTAAGGTTACTTGATATTCTAAATTGTCCTTAGGTGTGAATGTGAGCGTGTTTGGTTGTCTGTTTCTATGTGTAGCCCTGTAATAGGCTGGCGACCTGTCCAGGGTGTCCCCTGCCTTCGCCTGAGTCAGCTGAGATAGACTCCAGCCCCCATGCGACCCTACAGATCAGGGGTGTCCAATTCCGGTCCTTGAGAGCCCCTATCCAGCATGTTTTAGATGTCCCCCTCTTCCAACACACCTTATTCAAATGATCAGGATGTTATCAGGCTTCTGCAGAGCTTGATGATGAGCTGATAATTTAATCAGGTGTGTTGGAAGAGGGAAACATCTAAAACATGCTGGATAGTGGCCCTCGAGGACCAGGATTGCCCACCCCTGCTACAGAGGATTAAGCGGTGTATAGATGATGGATGGACTTTACTGATGTTTCTCTGAATGTGTGAGAAAGGAACATATTTAACAACTGAAGACCAGCTGTAAGTAGACATTATAAAATGGATCTGGTTCGAGAAACAGCAGAGTTTCCACAACACACCCATTTAAAATGTCCACTCCTGTTTATTTACAGCCCAGAAACCAGAACAAATGCTGTGAATTCATTACCGATATTTTCCAGTAACTCAGTACCGGGCGGACACCAGCTGAAGAAAAGGAAAAAAAAATCACTAAAACATTTTCATTAAAACTGTACAATTTCCCAGCAAAAATGAGAATAAAAATATCTCTGAAAAAAAAAACAAACAAACAAGCCATGGCTCATAGCTGAACTTGAAAAATCGGAGAAGTGAAAATAATAAATAAGCGTTCATGAGGGGAGTCCTGCAGCGAGGATGCTGCCCAGCAGCGTCCGATCCTTCAGAGCATTTTCAACGTCTTTCTCCTCGATCTTCAGAAACACCTGCAGGAGAAACAAACTCCAATCAGTCAGGTTCCAAACATCTGGTCTGTGGGTAACAACAGACTTAAAACTCTGATTTAGGTGTGAAAGCTTAAATATCTATACTAACTAATACATAGAATGAATGTACACCTGAACAGTTTAGCTGCAGCTTGAAGCCATGCGCTGTAAGATGCATGTGTTTCACTGTTATAATGGAAAACAACACACCTAATGAAAACTATCTGCAGGGGAAAAAAGCTGAAGGCAGAGAAAATAAATGTTTTTATTTTCTCTGAGTCTGAGTCATCCAGGTCATGGTTATCCTCGTAGTATCAATCGTAGCATCAGGTCCAGATGCTACGATTGAAACTACGAGGAAAGAAACTAAACAGCTGAAGAACGTTTGGGACCCAGAGTGGATTTACTCAACCACTAAGGGCCTCCGTCCACGAATGGTTATCAGAGGTTTTACATCATTTGAAACTGCTGACAAAACTAAAATATGTGAATATGATTGGACAGAGGAAGCTCATTGTTTTTTAAATATTATTTTTTGTGGGGGGAGATTTTTCAAGTTTTTTTATTGACAGACACAGTGAAAGGGGGTAGAGAGGAGAGAGACATGCAGCAAAGGGTCGTGAGCTGGACTCGAACTCACGACCAACGCCTTAACTCAGTGAGCTATACGGCGGCCCAGGAGGCTCATTGTTCATGTGCTTCCACTGCATTCGACTGATTCCTCCTCCAGTGTCTGTACCTTAGTGAGACGAGCCTCTTTGGCTTTCTTCAGGGCGAAGATTCCTCGACTCTCCAGCAGACTGCAGAGCGACAAACACTCGCCCTGACCGACTGCAGACACCTGCCTCTGAGCGCACAGACGACTGTACACCTCATGGAGCTGAAACACAAACACAACTGCTCATTGTTGGAACTCACTTTGCACTGACCTCTTCTGATTGTCTTCTAACAACATGGAAATACTATTTGACAAAGCAGCAGCAGGAACCTGTCATCTAACACCAACACAGTCTTCTCTCACATCAAAGCTGCATCATAATACAAAGAGATACAACAACGTGCTTGAAAGCCTGCAACCAAACACAAAACCCATCTCCTGCTCAGTGTGAGCTACTGTTAGTCCACACAGTTCAGCCGCTCACCTTTCCCAGGACGATCTCTTTGCTCTTTCCGTTGCGAATGAGCAGCAGGAGGCAGCAGACCAGCAGCTTCTGCTGCAGGGGGAAACTCTCTCCGTCAGAGGCGCCGCTCTGAGACGCCATGCGGTCGCCGTACACCTCCGACAGCACCCGAGCAACCTGCGGGAGGCTGACCCGGGAGGCTGCAAACACACAGGAGAAGGTTTCAGCCACTGGTGTAGTTTAGTGAGAATGAGAGGACATCAGTGAACCTCTCAGGAGCTGCTAACATCAGCAGGACGGTCAGTGACGTAGCGCCATCTGATGTGAATAATTTAAAGCTTGATGGAGGAGAACAAACAGCTGAACTCACCTTTTGTTTCACCCTTTGGATCAGTTGCTCTCTTTCTCTCATCAGACTCCACGATCTCAACAGCTCTCCTGAAAATTAAAAAGAAACCATCAGTCTAGTGTAACTCAACAGAAGTGAGATGAACTCCAAGGATTCACACTTTGTCTGCTGAGAGCAGAAAAACAACCAAAAGGTCTGAGTGACGTCAGATTTATCAAGAAGCTTTAAACAAATCTAATCTTAAAGGCAAAATCTGTTGTCAACTTAGGTTTCAGTTCTTCTCCAATTTAATTTTACATTTAGATTGAGAAAGTGTGCTCCATCCAGAAGGACGGTGAATCCTTACCTGCAGATGTCCAGAGCTTTCCTGGCGTCTCCAGACACAGCCGACACTTTCCTGGCACAGAACTGAACAGCCGAGGCGTCCAGGATCCCTTCAGCCGACGCCTGAGAGGGGAAAACGCAAAGGTGAGCTTTCACGATCACAACCGCCAGCACAAAAAACTGAGAATACAATCGTTCAGAAGCTGTGTTTACCTGCGCGAGTCTGTCCTGTACGATGGCGCTGAGCTCCTGCCGGCTGTAGGGAGGGAAGTGCAGCAGCTGGGGGCGGCAGTGAGGACGAGCCTGCAGTCTGGGCAGGATACGATCGGTCAGGTCCAGAGCGTTGGCGATACCTGCACAAGTGTCAGAGGAGGGGAGTGGTCAGGATGCATTTACGAACGGTTTCACAGTTGTATTAATAAAAGGATGACGGAAAATGTCTGAAGATTCTGAGTCGTCCAGGTCATGGTTGTCCTCGTAGTTCTTTCTCAAACTTGTCCTAGAAACTCAAGCAAGTCCAGATGCTGCGATTGAAACTACGAGGATGATGGAAAACCAATATGGCCACATAAAGTCTACCGCTACTTATTGGACACACACATTTATTGCTACAATATTCCCCATAATTCAAAGTGACCTGGACACAGATGCCTGACGACATTTGTTAGAAACGAACAGAGCTCTGGATCTTTGGTGGGTGGAAGTCTTACCGATGAGACAGAGGCGAGACTTGGGCAGGTGCGGCCATTCAAAGATGGTGTAGAGCACATCCTGAGCTTTGCTGTCCAGCTGATCCATCTCATCCAGAACAAGAAGCCTGAGAGGGACAGAAAGATGAAGTCTGAGTTAGGATCAATCAGCAAAATCTCATGAAGGACTTCTAGATCATTCAACATCTCTAAACCAGCCAAACAATGTGACTTTCAACCTGCAGATGTTTGATTCATTAAGTGCACGAGTCATTTTAAGTAAGCTTTAAATGTCAGCATTGATGTGTATCCAGTAGCTGTGTGACCAAAGCCAGGAAAGGAGAAAGCCTCACGCACAACCACATGGAGGCTGGTTTACTCACACAGCGGGCCCCGGGGCCGTCAGGAAGCTCTGCAGCCCGCTCTGTCCGCCGGACGCCTTCAGCTTGTCGGCGAGCAGCGGGAAGATGGCGTGGGAGCTGCGCAGACTCATACAGTTCACCACCACCGTCTGAACGGACGACAGCTCGGCCTGATGGGAACAACAACACAATACTTATTGATATAAAACAACACCGGTTAGCTGGGGCACACACACATCATGACCCTGAGTGGCAGCTGAGGTGCTCAAAAATGACTTTTCTAAACAGCAGCCGTGTTCTCTTAGGTGTTGTTAATGCACACTTTTAACCAGCGTGCTACAACAGAGCTGGAAACACCTGTTGTTTCTTTCATCGTCTTCGTCTCTGAAAAGGATGAAACATACCGACAGCAGCTGACAGGAGAAACCACATCTTTCCAGTCCTCGGTCTATTATATCAACTAAAGCGAAGGTGACCAGACGTCCGTGTCTTCTAGGCCGCTGGACCCACAAACGTCCCTGTATTAACTGTGTGTTTAAAAAGAACCACTACAAAATGAAATAATAACATTCATAATGGTGGGAAAGATCAGGCAGCAGAGCCGACTGGTTGAAATCTCAGTTATATTGTGCTTGTTATGGTCGACAAGAAGGGTCAGATTCATATCCCTCTGTCGTCTATTCACTACTTGGTTGCTTCGTTCTAGTTTTAAAGAAACTTGTAACTGGTAAGTGAACAGGTGAGGGGGGTGGGATAGGGAGGACAGAATATAGAGAGGAAAAAGTAAAGATATGATTAGATATCAGAAATCTGGTCATTTAAATTCTTTTAAAAAAATGTCTTTCCCCTCCAGAAAATAACTTACAATTAGGAAAACGTTCTCACTAAACAACGCAGTTTTATTGATTTTGTCCAAAACTCTGTGATTAATGTCCAACATTTCCATGTAGATAAGTAGTTGCTAAAAATTTTAAAGTAAGGTTTTCGACTTTGATTCCTGCCATAACTGTGGTTCTGTGGTGTTCACATGAAACGTTATTTATTAGAGGTTTGTATAACCTAATTTCTTGCCCTTCCTCAGACAGAAGTGGCATCTACCTGCAGTTACCTAAAGTCTCCACTAGGTGTCACTAAAGCCACAGCAGACTCCTCCACTCTGATGATCCCACCGCTCACCTTCATTTCCTGCAGCACACAGTTGAGGCAGGCCGTCTTGCCGGTACCAGGGGCTCCAGAGATGTAGAGGCTGCCGGGGAGACGCTGCAGCACCTTCTCCTCGAGGAAGGAGCGGACGGACGCCCGCTCAGCCTCCCTGGACAGGAGGCGCTCGGGCACGGCGGTGTGGAGGGCCTGCTTCACGTCCTGAAACCTCGACTCTGGAGGAGAAACAGGGAAGCTGCAGGTTTACGATGCTGACAAAAAAAAGCGAACTTAAATCGATTCTAACTTTAAGATCACAGAGGCTGCAGTAACACTTTAAAGTAGGGCTTCAACCAGTAAGACTGTCCAGAGTGACTCCATCAAAAGACCAAACCCTTCATAAAGTCATCATACGCAGCCTTAAAAACAGCAAGCTCTCTTTTTAATAAATAATGCCAAAACTCTGGTTGCAGGCACTCAAAAGTGAATAATTCCTGGTTCTCTGAATTTTCCATCCCATCACAGTTAAATTCTTGTATTCTAACCTGTAAGTGTTTCAGCTGCATCTCTGGAAACCTGTCATTTATTGTTGCTTTCTGAAAAAGCACTTATTCAGTGAACTGAGGAAAAACGACAGATTAACTGAGGAGGAAAATCATTCGTAGATGCAGCAGTGATCTGGACTATTACGGATAATTCACGAAGGAGTGACGGCCTACGATACACATTTCAGAGCTCTTACTTTCTGCAAACAGTCGAGCGACTGGCGGCTTCCTCTCTGAATTTTTATGGACAGGACTCCCGGCAGGCGTTTCCTGTCTCCTCGGGGACGCCCTGGATGCAGGAGACGATGGCGGCTGCTGCTGCGGTGAAGTCAGGACCAGCTGCCTGCGAGCCAGGACCGGCGAGTTCTCGTCCAGGCCCAGTTTTCGGGGCGAAGCCAGGGTCTGCTTGGTCTGCTTGGGCGGTGAGCCAAGCAGGGCGAGGTTGCAGCCATTGTCGTCACCTTGAGAAAGAAAATACAGAACTGTTTCATCTTGTCTGCGATTGTGATGTTTTAAGACTGAAACCCTAAACCCATGATGCTGGTGAACTGCTTCAGATCATCAAACCAAACAAAGGAATAATCCAT
>JAMOIN010000193.1:93605-156478 GCA_024666655.1 Dascyllus trimaculatus
AAGACGTTGAAGCCTCTTGGATGAGAGGTGAAACGTCTTCGAGAAACTCAAGCAAGTCCAGATGCCACGATTGAAACTGCGAGTACAACCATGACCTGGATGGCTGAGAACCTTCACAGGCAAGCGTATGTAAATCGGCAAAGGAGGGGGACGCCATATATATAAAATCTCGCCCAGGGCACCACATTGGGTTGGGCCGGCTCTGGTTTAAGTCTACATACACTGTTCTGTGCAGCTCCTCGTTTCCCTGAATCTCTACAACACAGGTGGAAGTTATCAGGATCTATAGAGACGCAACAGAACATTGGTAGGGAATGAGTCAGACTGGAGTAAACAAGAATTCGGGGTTCAAACTTTAAGATTTGGCATCACATGAAAGCATTTAGATGCCATCCAAACATCCATCCTGATATATTTGGCATCTACAGAAAAGAGTGTCATTTTACACATCAGTCAACTGCTTGTTAGGAAGTTCTTGGTGTCTCCCACAGGCACAGCATCAGTCTGACCTGTTAACCCTTTAATCCAATCAGAGCGGCTGTTCGGGAGGACGTCACAGCTTCAGCCCACAGACCTGCTTATCTGTCCATCCCTGTATTAGAGTGTTGATAACTACAGCAGTTTCCAAACCAGGCGTTATGAGATTGATCTTACTTAGTAGCGATTCACCTCATGAAAAGAAAAAATAAGACATCAGCAGCATCAGGCTCCCGGTGCATTAAAATACCTGCAGCCCCTTTTGTCTGTCCTTGAACACGTTAAACATCACTCATTAGTCTTTTTGAAATCAAACAATGACAAGACAGTTAATGGTCTTTTGAAATTATTGGCAAAAATTGAATTTTAAAAACATGGCTGCAGAGGGTTGGCTCTCTTGTTTTGTCATAACAAAAAAACAAAACAAAGCCAAAAAGCTTCCTAAGAAAGGTGTCTGTTGTGGTCCAAGTCTGGGAGCCTCTGGTTTACAATCGCAAACATTTAAATGCAACATTCCTGCTTTAAACCCCACTGACAGGCAGGAATACAGACAGCCATCCCTTTATAATCGTTCTTAGTTATAAAAATTATTTCAGTTTTTTGTATTTCACTGGGGGCTGCAGGGCGGCTCGGTTGTTAGCACCATCGCCTCACAGCTAGAAGATCCCTGGTTCGCGTCCTGATTGGGATCTTTCTGTGTGGAGTTTGCATGTTCTCCCAGTGCAGTGTAGGTTTTCACTGGGTACTCCTGCTTCCTCCCACAGTCCAAACACATCCTAAGGTTACTTGATATTCTAAATTGTCCTTAGGTGTGAATGTGAGTGTGCTTGTTTGTCTCTATGTGTAGCCCTGTGATAGGCTGGGCCTGTCCAGGGTGTCCCCTGCCTTCGCCCGAGTCAGCTGAGATAGACTCCAGCCCCCATGCGACCCTACAGATCAGGGGTGTCCAATCCTGGTCCTCGAGGGCCACTATCCTGCATGTTTTAGATGTTTCCCTCTTCCAACACACCTTATTCAAATGATCAGGATGTTATCATGCTTCTGCAGAGCTTGACGATGAGCTGATCATTTAATCAGGTGTGTTGGAAGAGGGAAACATCTAAAACATGCAGGATAGTGGCCCTCGAGGACCAGGATTGGACACCCCTGCTACAGAGGATTAAGCGGTGTATAGATGATGGATGGATTTTACCTGTTTCTCTGAATATGTGAGAAAGGAATATATTTAACAACTGAAGACCAGCTGTAAGCAGACATTATAAAATGGATCTGATTTGAGAAACAGCAGAGTTTCCACAACACACCCGTTTAAAATGTCCACTTCTGTTTATTTACAGCGCACAAACCAGAACAAAGGCTGTAAATTCATTACCGATATTTTCCAGCAACTCAGTACCGGGCGGACACCAGCTGAAGAAAAGGAAAAAAAATCACTAAAACATTTTCATTAAAACTGTACAATGTCCCAGCAAAAATGAGAATAAAAATATCTCTGAAAAAAAAAACAAACAAACAAGCCATGGCTCATAGCTGAACTTGAAAAATCGGAGAAGTAAAAATAATAAATAAGCGTTCATGAGGGGAGTCCTGCAGCGAGGATGCTGCCCAGCAGCGTCCGATCCTTCAGAGCGTTTTCAACGTCTTTCTCCTCGATCTTCAGAAACACCTGCAGGAGAAACAAACTCCAATCAGTCAGGTTCCAAACATCTGGTCTCTGGGTAACAACAGACTTAAAACTCTGATTTAGGTGTGAAAGCTTAAATATCTATACTAACTAATACAAAGAATGAATGTACACCTGAACAGTTTAGCTGCAGCTTGAAGCCATGCGCTGTAAGATGCATGTGTTTCACTGTTATAATGGAAAACAACACACCTAATGAAAACTATCTGCAGGGGAAAAAAGCTGAAGGCAGAGAAAATAAATGTTTTTATTTTCTCTGAGTCTGAGTCATCCAGGTCATGGTTATCCTCGTAGTATCAATCGTAGCATCAGGTCCAGATGCTACGATTGATACTACGAGGAAAGAAACTAAACAGCTGAAGAACGTTTGGGACCCAGAGTGGATTTACTCAACCACTAAGTGCCTCCGTCCACGAATGGTTATCAGAGGTTTTACATCATTTGAAACTGCTGACAAAACTAAAATATGTGAATATGATTGGACAGAGGAAGCTCATTGTTTTTTAAATATTATTTTTTGTGGGGGGAGATTTTTCAAGTTTTTTTTATTGACAGACACAGTGAAAGGGGGTAGAGAGGAGAGACATGCAGCAAAGGGTCGTGAGCTGGACTCGAACTCACGACCAACACCTTAACTCAGTGAGCTTTACGGCGGCCCAGGAGGCTCATTGTTCATGTGCTTCCACTGCATTCGACTGATTCCTTCTCCAGTGTCTGTACCTTAGCGAGACGAGCCTCTTTGGCTTTCTTCAGGGCGAAGATTCCTCGACTCTCCAGCAGACTGCAGAGCGACAAACACTCGCCCTGACCGACTGCAGACACCTGCCTCTGAGCGCACAGACGACTGTACACCTCATGGAGCTGAAACACAAACACAACTGCTCACTGTTGGAACTCACTTTGCACTGACCTCGTCTGATCGTCTTCTCACAACATGGAAACACTATTTGACAAAGCAGCAGCAGGAACCTGTCATCTAACACCAACACAGTCTTCTCTCACATCAAAGCTGCATCATAATACAAACAGATACAACAACGTGCTTGAAAGCCTGCAACCAAACACAAAACCCATCTCCTGCTCAGTGTGAGCTACTGTTAGTCCACACAGTTCAGCCGCTCACCTTTCCCAGGACGATCTCTTTGCTCTTTCCGTTGCGAATGAGCAGCAGGAGGCAGCAGACCAGCAGCTTCTGCTGCAGGGGGAAACTCTCTCCGTCAGAGGCGCCGCTCTGAGACGCCATGCGGTCGCCGTACACCTCCGACAGCACCCGAGCAACCTGCGGGAGGCTGACCCGGGAGGCTGCAAACACACAGGAGAAGGTTTCAGCCACTGGTGTAGTTTAGTGAGAATGAGAGGACATCAGTGAACCTCTCAGTAACTGCTAACATCAACAGGACGGTCAGTGACGTAGCGCCATCTGATGTGAATGATTTAAAGCTTGATGGAGGAGAACAAACAGCTGAACTCACCTTTTGTTTCACCCTTTGGATCAGTTGCTCGCTTTCTCTCATCAGACTCCACGATCTCAACAGCTCTCCTGAAAATAAAGAAGAAACCATCAGTCTAGTGTAACTCAACAGAAGTGAGATGAACTCCAAGGATTCACACTTTGTCTGCTGAGAGCAGAAAAACAACCAAAAGGTCTGAGTGACGTCAGATTTATCAAGAAGCTTTAAACAAATCTAATCTTAAAGGCAAAATCTGTTGTCAACTTAGGTTTCAGTTCTTCTCCAATTTAATTTTACATTTAGATTGAGAGAGTGTGCTCCATCCAGAAGGACGGTGAATCCTTACCTGCAGATGTCCAGAGCTTTCCTGGCGTCTCCAGACACAGCCGACACTTTCCTGGCACAGAACTGAACAGCCGAGGCGTCCAGGATCCCTTCAGCCGACGCCTGAGAGGGGAAAACGCAAAGGTGAGCTTTCACGATCACAACCGGCAGCACAAAAAACTGAGAATACAATCGTTCAGAAGCTGTGTCTACCTGCGCGAGTCTGTCCTGAACGATGGCGCTGAGCTCCTGCCGGCTGTAGGGAGGGAAGTGCAGCAGCTGGGGGCGGCAGTGAGGACGAGCCTGCAGTCTGGGCAGGATACGATCGGTCAGGTCCAGAGCGTTGGCGATACCTGCACAAGTGTCAGAGGAGGGGAGTGGTCAGGATGCATTTATGAACGGTTTCACAGTTGGATGCAACTACGAGGATGACGAAAAACCAATATGGCCACATAAAGTCTACCACTACTTATTGAACACACACATTTATTGCGACGATATTCCACATAATTCAAAGTGACCTGGACACAGATGCCTGATGACATTTGTCGGAAACGAACAGAGCTCTGGATCTTTGGTGGGTGGAAGTCTTACCGATGAGACAGAGGCGAGACTTGGGCAGGTGCGGCCATTCAAAGATGGTGTAGAGCACATCCTGAGCTTTGCTGTCCAGCTGATCCATCTCATCCAGAACAAGAAGCCTGAGAGGGACAGAAAGATGAAGTCAGAGTTAGGATCAATCAGCAAAGTCTCATGAAGGACTTCTAGATCATTCAACATCTCTAAACGAGCCAAACAATATGACTTTCAACCTGCAGATGTTTGATTCATTAAGTGCACGAGTCATTTTAAGTAAGCTTTAAATGTCAGCACTGATGTGTATCCAGTAGCTGTGTGACCAAATCCAGGAAAGGAGAAAGCCTCACGCACAACCACATGGAGGCTGGTTTACTCACACAGCGGGCCCCGGGGCCGTCAGGAAGCTCTGCAGCCCGCTCTGTCCGCCGGACACCTTCAGCTTGTCGGCGAGCAGCGGGAAGATGGCGTGGGAGCTACGCAGACTCATACAGTTCACCACCACCGTCTGAACGGACGACAGCTCGGCCTGATGGGAACAACAACACAATACTTATTGATATAAAACAACACCGGTTAGCTGGGGCAGACACACATCATGACCCTGAGTGGCCTCTTTAAGACACTTAAACGTCTGATTAAAAAAAGACGGACAAAATAGAACAAACACAATAATGAAAACTAGTCAGTAAGCAGCTGAGGTGCTCAAAAATGACTTTTCTAAACAGCAGCCGTGTTCTCTTAAAAATTTTAAAGTAAGGTTTTCGACTTTGATTCCTGCCATTAACTGTGGTTCTGTGGCGTTATTTATTAGAGGTTTGTAGATCCTAATTTCTTGCCCCTCCTCAGACAGAAGTGGCATCTACCTGCAGTTACCTAAAGTCTCCACTAGGTGTCACTAAAGCCACAGACTCCTCCACTCTGATGATCCCACCGCTCACCTTCATTTCCTGCAGCACACAGTTGAGGCAGGCCGTCTTGCCGGTACCAGGGGCTCCAGAGATGTAGAGGCTGCCGGGGAGACGCTGCAGCACCTTCTCCTCGAGGAAGGAGCGGACGGACGCCCGCTCAGCCTCCCTGGACAGGAGGCGCTCGGGCACGGCGGTGTGGAGGGCCTGCTTCACGTCCTGAAACCTCGACTCTGGAGGAGAAACAGGGAAGCTGCAGGTTTACAATGCTGACAAAAAAAAGCAAACTTAAATCGATCCTAACTTTAAGATCACAGAGGCTGCAGTGACAGGGGGAACACTTTAAAGTAGGGCTTCAACCAGTGAGACTGTCCAGAGTGACTCCATCAAAAGACCAAACCCTTCATAAAGTCATCACACGCAGCCTTAAAAACAACAGGCTCTGTTTTTAATAAATAATGCCAAAACTCTGCTTACAGGCACTCAAAAGTGAATATTTCCTGGTTTTCTGAATTTTCCATCCCATCACAGTTAAATTCTTGTATTCTAACCTGTAAGTGTTTCAGCTGCATCTCTGGAAGCCTGTCATTCATTGTTGCTTTCTGAAAAAGCACTTATTCAGTTAACTGAGGAAAAACAACAGATTAACTGAGGAGGAAAATCATTCGTAGATGCAGCAGTGATCTGGACTATTACGGATAATTCACGAAGGAGTGACGGCCTACGATACACATTTCAGAGCTCTTACTTTCTGCAAACAGTCGAGCGACCGGCGGCTTCCTCTCTGAATTTTTATGGACAGGACTCCCAGCAGGCGTTTCCTGTCTCCTCGGGGACGCTCTGGCTGCAGGAGATGATGACGGCTGCTGCTGCTGCGGTGAAGTCAGGACCAGCTGCCGGCGAGCCAGGACCGGCGAGTTCTCGTCCAGGCCCAGTTTTCGGGGCGAAGCGAGGGTCTGCTTGACCTGCTTGGGCGGTGAGCCAAGCAGGGCGAGGTTGCAGCCATTGTCGTCACCTTGAGAAAGAAAATACAGAACTGTTTCATCTTGTCTGCGATTGTGATGTTTTAAGACTGAAACCCTAAACCCATTATGCTGGTGAACTGCTTCAGATCATCAAACCAAACAAAGGAATAATCCATAACTAGTTTCATCTGGACCAGACAAACCCACAGCAGATTATTGGCATCAGGCCTAACAACATTCCACAATAGTAGGAGGGTGAGGGGCTGCTTTACTGCCCCAGCCTCTGGGCAGCCCAGGGTTAGGACTCAACCTAACCCTGCTTATATGACAGCCTGATGAGAAATGTGTATTATGTCAGGTTTCCTTCTGTCATCAGTTCATCATCTGTACCCACTTATCCTTAGAGGGCTGTGCTGTGTGGCTACAACCAGCTTAGTAAACACCGGAGGAGCAGAATGTCAGGAATAGTGGTTAATATAATTCACTGCCTCGATGTCAAAAGCTAAAAATGTACAAGCTTCCAAAGCAGAATTTATAGCAGAGCTTTTGTGTTGGGTTGTTGGATCAGATTACACAGATGGAGCAGGTAGTCACAGGTACGATCATTTGAAACAGCTCATGCTTGTTTAGCCAGGTCATCTTTTTTATGTTAAATGTTGCTTTAAGCCCTAAAACAGTTAACTGTGAGGCATCTACAAAATGAAAAGAAATCCGAATGGAACCCAAGACTTTCTCACGGCACAAAACACATCTAGTTTAGTTCGTCTGGAGACTCTCACCTGTGCGCTTTCGTGGGCTGAGAGGGAGTCGGCTTTGGACACCAGGAGAGGAAGGTGGTGGCGGCGGCTGGGCTGCAGGCCGTCTGGGTGAGAGCGGTGTTGGGAGGGCGACTGGCCGCTTTGGGGAGAGAGGGGAGGGTCTGTCGGCAAAACGCCTGGGCGACAGAGGGGTGGGCGGGTTGGCGGGACGTCTCGGGCTGAGCGGCCTGATCCGGATTGGAGAGACGGGCTGAGGATCAGGCTTGGCTGGTGACTTCTGGGGCTGGAGGGGCGTCTTGGCGTTGGACGACACTCTGCAGGATTTGCGTCGGGGGAACGGCAGCGTGGGCTGAGCTCGGCCCTGAGAGCGTGTGCTGGGCATTCTGCGTCCAATCTGAAACAAAGAGGACACGACATTACAACCAAATGAAACTTAATACAGAGTGTTTGGTCAGATCACATTTGTACTGCCTACCAATGCTCCTATCAAATGTAAAAACCCTCGAGGTTGGTAAACTGTTTTCTGTTCCATCTGATCCTTGCGCAGATCTTTCCCTACATATACAAGAACAGATGTGAACAGAGGCTCTCTGAGACAAAGTTGTGGCTGCATAAACAACTGACTTCGCACTGTAAATATCACTGAACTGTGAAAACAGGAGGGTTTTAGAGCTGAAAAGCCAATCCCTAACTGAAAAACAAAACAGAAACACATGCACACCATTTCACTTGAGTGACTCTGTATCTTGTATTTATTGAGCTGTCTGAAAAAGAACAAAGCAAAAACAGGTTTTAAGTAGAGGTGATGATTGATTAGCTGAATAATCAATAAGCAAAAACTGAATCAGCAATGATGTCAGCAGTTAAATCATTGCTTGAGTAATTCTTTAGCAAATCCACTTGTACATGATGGTTTCCAGAATTGGTGTAAAAGAAAAGCCACTGTTATTTAACGACCACCTGTCCACAAACCCTTTCACCGATCTTCTACTGGCATACAATCCTTACAAACCTCCACCGCCACACATTGAGCGTCTAATCTCACATGTCCTGGCAGCTCGAGGGTTTCCATGCAAATTAAACACGACACAAGTTGTGTGCTGGTTCTCATAAATCAGTCACGTTTAACAGCAGAACAGCCCAGAGGAGTACCACGACTCTCTGTGCTGTAACTGCAGCGTTTAAAGTTTGATCTACTCTGGAACTCCTTCGGTTTGTCTTCACTTTAAACAGTTGATAATACAGTGAGCTCCATTAATGGCGCCAAGCACCGGACGTCTGCGCCAAAGCGTCACAAACTCCACATTTACATGCCGTCAGTTTAAAATAAAACGCGTCTGGTCGACAATATAATAATTGAGACGGATTTTTTTCTCGTTTCATTCATAAAAAACACGCTACTTGTGGTATTTTAGGCGATAAACT
The DNA here is from genome assembly GCA_024666655.1 of Dascyllus trimaculatus. Taxonomy (NCBI): domain Eukaryota; kingdom Metazoa; phylum Chordata; class Actinopteri; family Pomacentridae; genus Dascyllus; species Dascyllus trimaculatus. The sequence continues at coordinate 102,174 of JAMOIN010000193.1, forward strand.
ACCAACTCTCAGAGGAGGCCCTGCAGCTCACCTCTCTGCCGTCCTTCCACTAACACGTTATTTCAGGTCTTACCGCTTAAAAGAGAGACTCGATGGTGAAAGTTCGCCCTTAAAAAGTTAAAACAAGTCTTCTGAGCTCAGAGCACAGCGTCTCCTCGTCCTATCAGTCCTCCTCGGTCTGCAGTCTGAAGCCAAACTTGCGCCAAATGTTCTGCGCCTCCTCCCCGATCAGCTGTGTTCCCGCCGCTGCGCTCTGATTGGGCAGAGCAGCAGCTTCCGCGACGCTCATTGGCTCAGCGCGCTTGGCACGGATGTTACGTCACTGTTGTTATGCCCCCGGTGGCGGGAGTTTCAACAGAGCTGTTTTGGCGGAATGTAAATTTCCCGGGAACTTCAGGGTTGTTTTGTTGCATCAGCGTTAAACGCAACGTAACGTTTTCCTGTTTGATATCAGTGTCCCTCCGAAATGATTCCCTCTGTGGTGATTAATGACATTTTATCTAACGTACCACCGAATCACACGAAATGCTGATTAAAGGTGAATAATGAAAGCTGATTTTATAAAGTGTTGTCTTAGTTTCTAGTTTTTGCCTTGCTAAAATCTATTCTAGCAATAAAAGTGTATAATACTCGATTAAAAGTGGAAGTCCTCCACTCATAGATTAACCCTACTAAGTAAGGACTTTCCTTTCAGTTAAAAATCTTTTTAAGATCTTTTTAGATTTAAGTATTCTGTGCCATACACACACGCTCAGCTGCAAATTACTTGTGTACCTTTAACATTTAACCACCAAAATAACACTGAAGTACATACTAGTGTGAGACAAAGAGCTCAAATGTAGCATTTCAGTTTTCCTTTGTGGCAATCCTGTATTTATTTAAGTACTACCAGACAGAACTTTATCTAGTACCTGGTAACTTGTCTTACCTTCATGAGTTTTTCAAAACATTGGATTCAATCACACTGATCATAAAACAAACTTTTCAGGACGACCAAAGCTTAATTTGTAACGCTCTAAATGGGATTGTTTATCACAATGTAGGCTACTAGCTGTGGAAAGAGCAACAGGGAGAACAAGCAAGGGGGTCAATTGAAGTGTTTTATTGGAAAAGACAGAGAAGAGCAGAATGAAGAGACATTTCCTTCCAGTTTCAGTTTCTGTTAAACAGTCGGACCTAACTAGAAAGACAACGCCAAGCATGCATTAATCACAAAGTCACTGAGTCGATGTTGACATGATTTAAAAGATAGAAAACAGTAAAATTTCTACTCTAAACAAAATAAATATTCAAAAGTCTTAATTTGTGGACAAACCAGCCTTCTCAGGTTTTACTTTGAGACCACACTGTATGACTGTAATAAATATACAGTGATAAATAACAGTTCAAATATATTAATGTTGTTTAATATTATACAGTATGCTACATGACGTAAATGGATTTTTTGACCAATTTAAAAGTTTTAAGAAGGGCCTGAATCGTTCCTCCTGGGATCAGCTTGATTTTCTTCAAGATTCAACAGATTTCATTCGTCACATGCTTACACAAAAAATGTAAAGTGACAGTTCCACAAGGCTGTGCAACAACAAGACATGAAAACAATCCTTGTTGTTGTCCAACGAAAAAGGTTTGAGAAACACAGAATAAAAGTCTGATCAGATCAAATTAAGTTCTCTGTGTCTTGACACAACAGCAATAAGGTGATCTTAAATCCTGAATTTAAAAAGATGTGAGCACCACATAATAAAAATCTGATCCAGATCAAGCCAGTGAGCTGATTCCAGCAGTGAGCTGCACCAACACTGCACATTGCCCTGCTGTGGAATCAGTAAAGGCTGATCTGAAGTTGTTCGGTTTGAATTCTGGAATTCTGAAGGAACTGCAGATGTCTAGTGGTCTTCCTGTGGAGCTGAACAACAAATAAACTGAGGCTGGGGGGTAACTGATACTATAGAGACTAATAGTGTTGTTTGTAAAATCATCAGAGGATTGATCATGGAGGACTGAGCTGCAGGTTTTCTCAAAAGTGTTTTTTACTAAAACTGTGCATCCGGCTCAAATGCATCTAAACATCTTTGTTGTTGACTTGAGGTTTTGTAGAGCCTGGACACTTGTGATCATGACGGTCATTCTTTCATCCATCACTGTAGGTTTCTGGGCCGTTTGCTGCAGTGATGTCTTCATCTCCTTCTGCTGCTTTGGTCTTCAGAGTTTCCATTTCATGAAGATCTTCTTCATCCCTCCTTCCTTTGGGCTTCTTACAGAGCCCTGTGAGAACTTGAAAACCAGTCACAAACTCAATTCACCGTGTTAAAGGAAGTCTGTGTGAACTGATCAGGTGTTTATTAAACTTCAGTCACAAAATGTTGTCATCACAAAGTTCTGAACAATACTGAAAACACATTAGTGAATGTAAAAGGAAGAGTAAAAAGACGCTCCACTGTCTTCAATTAACAACTATAAGGCAGCTTCAAGTGAAAATACTCACTTCAAGTACATGTACTTCAAAACTCTTCCCAAGTGAACCATGAGTCAGTTTACAGTGTTTTAATAATGAAAAGTTGTAACTCACGAGTGTTTCTGAATTTCCACAGGACTCCGAAGACAATGACCACGAGAACAACAGCAACAGCAGCAATGACAACAGGAATGACAATTCCTGAAGGAGAAACAAAATGCTGAATACACTCCTCCTGAATTGAACACATTTGATCTAAATGTGGTCTGTTGTGTATCAAAGACGTTCAAAGATGTATCAAAGATGTCATCAAAAACATCAAATTAGCCTCACCTGGATTTGTCTTTGCTTCCACTGAAGGTGTCGTCATGGCAACAGTTTCAAATGAAAAAAATGAAAAGATTTTTTTCTTAATTTCCTACAATTTCATGATCTCATATGGAACTTCAACTGTATTCAACCTACTGAATGAATGAACTACAAACCAACAGTTAAATACAGTATTAGTACCTGGTTAAAGTGATGCACTCACCAGCAACAGTAAAACTACAGATGATTTTCGGATTTGTTATACGACACATGTACTGTCCACTGTCATTGAGCTGAAGTGGGAAGATCTCTACACTCAGGACCCCATTGATCAGGACCACATGAGCCCGGTTTCTGTACCGCTCTGTCTGTGGTTCAAGATGTTCCTGTCCACGTCGACTGGAGTAGATGTGCCGGTTGGAGTCATTGAAGTTGTGATCAAGTCTCTTACAAACCAATGTATGATTCTTCAAGTCGGTCAGGGGATGGGTGCAACACTGAAGAGTGACTTTACCACCTTCTTGTGCTTCGATGGGCTCAGTCGGTTGAGTGGCTCCACATTGTTCTGCTGAAACAAACCATAAACCATGAACAGTCTGAACACTTCTGAAACACTTCAGCTCAATATGTCTGCTAAACCCACTAATCTCGCCTCGTAGTGCAGCCCTCAGCTCACAGGTTGCTCATCATAACCTGTGAGCTTAAAACTGTTTTATAGAATCACACTATTGGAGCAGCCTTGAGGAGCCACACAAACTGTAGGAAGACTATCCAAAATATGCAAAGGCCAAGGCTGGAAGTTATTTGCCATTTATCAATTGAATTAATAACAGAAGAAGAAGCAGGGAGTAGATCAGAGAAGATGAGACCAGCTTGCTGTGTCTGGGAGATCACTGTGTCTGGATTGTTTATTCTGAAAATACAGCATCTGTTGTTGTCACTGTGTGTTTCTTGTGTATTCTCACTAATCAGAGTAAATGTATTTTAAATGTATTTTAATGTAACATAACTTTGATTTAAATGAGCCGTGACAGTTTACACAGAGAGGTCCAGAAGGTTTTCAAATGAAGGGGAGGACTTCCTGCCAACTCCAGGTAGAAATCTTCTCCACAAAGTGACAAAGAAGTTTCCATTCCTTTGTGTCTATCATCTGTATTTTATTGATTTAAATTCCAATTCTGCTGATTGATTATGGTTCTTATTAATTCCTAATTCTGATTCCAATAATCACAGGTGGTTGAGAGTCACTACAACAGTCAAATCCTGCTTCTATATTAATGCATGAGTAATAATTATCTATAATATACTGTGACCCCCATGGGACTCATTTTTCAGAGTACTTTTACTACCAAAGTACATTATCCTGATTATACTGACATACCTAAAGTAATATTTCACACTGACCTTTACAGTGTGGTATTAGTGCTTTTACTTCAGTAAAGACTATTTTCTCCATCTCTGACTATACACACAATGAATAACTGCATGAATCAATATTTTTTTAAGCAGTGAGGACACACAGCAACAACCTGACTTCAAATCTCTTCAGGAAAGTGGAGATGGAGACTTCCGGGTTTGTTGTAACGTGAGTCTGAGCAGGAACAACATGTTGCTGCAGTAAAACGTTGCTCTCATGGCAGCAGAGTTACTTCACTCAGCTGTAAAGAGCCTCCAGAAGCACAATAGTCAGTGAACGTCTCTCAGAGTGTGTGTTCATGTGTTACTCTAACATCGTCCCTGCTGGATCAGATGATCCTGACAGCAGCCACGGTGGTCACTTTGCTAGTGTGTATTGTCGTGTTTTCTTCTGCTGCTGGAGGCGGGGTTTTTAAAACTCAAAGCGAACTAGCCGTGTTATATCAAAGCTTTCCTCTCGATACAACTGCAAACTTGTGCCATATAATTGGGAAGATTCAAACACACAGAACCAGCTTTCCCTCCACTTTGTCCTCTGGACCAGGACAGATGCATCCATCGTTTCTAACTTCTGTCGGCCGGAGCAGTCGTTAGCTTCAAGGCTAACTGACCTGGCTAACCTTGCCCAAACCGAATTTCTATGTCCAGCACAACACAGTTTTTAGGTAATGTCATATTTTAGCTTGTCGTCTGTCATTAGTGGCGTTATTTTAGAAATGTGACATTGTCCATACACAAGACTAAATAACGCAAGTATTAGAAGAAACGAACTACTTGACGTCGTGTAAAAGTGTAAAACTTACCGGCGCTGACAGACGGCAAAACAGTCAGTAAAGTTAACAGTAAGAGCTTCATGATGACAGCGAATCACCGAGCAGGGGAGAAAAAGCTGTACACCTGTTCCTACTTCGTCCAGGTGTTATCTGGTTGAAGCAGTGAAACGACCGACAGCTGACTAACAACAGCAGATACTTTCCATGTGAAATCTGCCGCGGAAAGCTGATGCCTCCCGACAGCCAATCAGAATGGAGGACAGATCGAAAAGGGAAGGAACCGGAAGGTGCATCTGTTGTTAAAGATTTTCATTGGTCTGGCTTCATCTAACGACTTCCTTCTTACATCCATTTGTCTTACATCACCGCACCACTCTTTTAAAAATCCCACACACCCCTTCATGTCAGAATGGTTTAGCCGAGAGGCTTGTTAGTTTAGTCGTTGTAATGTGCAACTTGATATCCGTTTCATTTATACCACATCTACCATTTTATCTTTCATGTCTTTGTGATTTATTTCATTATATGAACGCAAAATAATTCAATTTCAAATCCACATATTAAACATTTTCTCACAGGAATTTCTCTGATTCCACCAAAGGCTGGAAACTTAAATATGCAAATAACTTCAGCTCTAGTCCACAGTGTGTCTTTGCTCCTTGAATCGTGATCAGCTGTCACAAACATGAAGTAGACTAAAGGTTGAAGTAAAATGTCGACTGAAAAAGGAGATTATTTCTACAGCAAGAGCAGAAAACAGACAATAAGCTGATCCCTGATGAGGATCATTTAATCAACATGTTAAATGAATCTTCTACAGGGAGATGTCTGCATTGTTCCTCCTAATAAAAATCACAACGTGTCTCATGTTATTCTGAGCTGGATTTAAAGTATAATTTAATAACCGCTGGTTTATCTAAATGACCAGTAATATAGTACTACCATTTCTGTCAGCTCCACTAGGAGGATCCTGCCCTTTAGGCATTTTAGATCCTTCATTTCAAAAACTCCTCAAGACCTTTTGTCCCAACAGGAAGAAGGACCGACAGTAAGCAGACAGTGAAGCAGCTGATCCTGATAAAATGTCACCTATCAACACAGAACATCTTCAGGTGATTTAGTCAAAGTGGTTTCCTCCTAACTGGAACCTGAGTCAGTGCAAAGCAGCATAAAGTCACATTCAGTACTTTCCCATCATTCAGTGCACACACTGCTCCACCACCTCCTGAAGCCTGTTACTGTTTCTAGCATTAATTTAATCTCATTAGATTGTCTTTGAAACAGTCTTAAATGCTCTAATCAACTTTCCTAACACCCAGAAAATGGATTAAAACACACATTGAAGCAGCCACTGTTCACCAAACATTCCTCTGTTTGCTTTTACCAAATGAATGTGTAAGTTTAGAGTTTACCTGGTCTGCAAGAAGCTCTTTACAACAGTCCACATGTTGTCTCACCCAAAGTCTGAATAACTCTTTCCTGTGTGCAAGGCAATACCGCGGGAAAAGTGGTCACGTGATGCCGTGGTCCCGCCCCTCCAACAAGATTTCCCGCCTTCCGCAGGCTCCCATTCACTGTTAAAGGTCAGTAACACGTGTGTGTGTGTGTGTGTGTGTGTGTGTGTGTGTGTGTGTGTGTGTGTGTGTGTGTGTGTCTGCTGGAATGTGACGTGACAGCAGGGCCGTGCACAGACTTTTGGAGGGGCAGGTGCTCAAAGTTAAAAGGGGGCACATGGAGCACGAATTTGAAACACCATACAGAAACATACCCCCCAATATAACTGGTTGAATTGTAGCAACCCATATTCATCAAGAACGTAACGTGGAATCAGAACATACCATATTTAACATTGTCCACACCTCATATCTTTGTTAGGAAGCAGTTCAAAGCACAAGTATTCTATGTTTTACCTGATGGGCCTGACACTCTTCGCGGTTGTGCCACCTGACTATTGCAACTAATCTACAATTAAACAAGCTTCTGTCTGGATGCTAGCATTAGCTTCTACCCTTGTCATGAAGTTCAAACAGACCACTTTTTAAAAAAATAAAGAGTTTTATGATAAAAGAACATTTCTCTAGTTTTACATTGGTTGTACCACCTGACATGGAAAGTGTACCAGCCTACATATGAGTAAAAGTAGTTATTTTTATCAGTATTGACAGAGATCTACAAACCTTTTAGCTTAGTCCCAAGTGTCACTTGGGGTCCTCTGGCTGACGTAATATCCTGTTTACAGCTATTGTCTCTTCACTTTAAAATAAAATTCCAGTGTTTATGGTTGTGCCACCCTGACAAAAAAAAAACATTGTCCAAAAGACTTCAAACATAAAATAATGCCAGAATGTTTTATTTTGACTTTGTCATTATCAAAATAACATTTTTAATAGTTTTCTTAGTCTGCTCACTTGCCCGGACAGTTGCACCACCTGACATCTTAGAGGCCAAAACATAAAAGAATACAATTATTTGCCTTTTATGAAAAATGTATGAAAATAAAAAGGTTTTATATAAAAAGTGATCGAATCATTAATAGATTAAAAAAAAATTAAGATAATGGATTCAGACACAATAATATACATGTCATGTCATTGACCCATGTACATTGCATAGTTTTACTGAAGTAACATGCCTCATTGCCTTTAGAAACAGAGGAAAAACACTGCAACTCACTTGACAGTAAAATGATACATCCCTCTAATGTACTTTGCCCATGACAAAATAAACATATAGAAATAAAAGAAGCTAGGGCTTGTCCCCAATATTTGAATATCCGAATATTCGTTTGCTGTGGTGGTATTCGAATAATAATTTTGATATCGGAATAGTCGCGTGCGCCGAGCGCTGCCGAGCCTGTAGTACGCTGCCGAGCGCTGCTGAGCCTGTAGTACGCTGCCGAGCGCTGCCGAGAGCTAGGAGCAATATTAAAAATGTAAACTTTGTTGTTGTATTTCACATTAGTTTGATGCTTTCTGCTTCAGTAACTTTACAGCAACTGATTGGTGCTATCTTGAATGTATTCGGATCTACTGACCTATATTTTTCTAATGTACTTTGTTATAGCTCCATCAGAACAAACACTGTATTCTGTGGACTGAGTGTAGAGTAAGTGTTTAAATGGGGAGCTTGGCCCCACTGCTCTTTAAATGGTCTTAAAAAGGGCCTTAAAATGGTCTTTCCAGCATCCTCACATTTTCTATGTCTGATCATCTCATCATCTGCATGTAATGGTCTCCTCTTTGTCTCTTTGAACACTTTTGATACCATAACTCTGCTTTAGATTGGTGAAGCAATCACCAAGACATGTGGGCTACCAGCAATCCTGAAACGGTCTGGTGACACGATTCAGTTTCAGCTCAAAGTGGAACAAAGCAACAAGTGGATCACCCAGAACACAATACTCGAGCAATATTTACATGCTTTTGCTGGTGAACCATAATGCATAGCGATAAACTGGGAAGGTTACTGACAGAAATAAGATCGTGCCCCGATAGCCTAGTGGTTTTCTCGGTTACCTCGGCCATTTACCGCATGTCCTTCCCCACTCTCTCTCCTGTTTCCATTTCTATCCACTGTCCTGTCCTCTCCAATAAAGGCTGAAAATGCCAAAAATAAATCTTTAAAAAAAAAAAAGAAATAAGATCTTAGGTTGGTGCAGCACGTGACAACAACAGGGGCAGCAGTGTGTCTTACTTTGACAGACGTTAGGAAGACAGAATGTATGATATAGTTGAAAGGCTGTATAATGCAGCTGGCCCTGGACAGCTTACCGCTCTACCTGACCTGCACAGCATTGAGGAAAGGAGTGCGATAAGGCGTCATGATGGGGGCAGTCAGACAGAGGTAACCACTACAACCCAGAATGCATCTCTCCTCAGTGGGTACAGCACCTGGACATAAACAGGACTGTTCTCAAGCACACGAGCATCATGGACAGACTGGGGGAACCACACAACACATCTATGAACTTGGTGACAGATGGCCTGAAGCTGGATGGATGTGAATATTAAAATGACAAACATCTGTATATAAACATGTTTTATTAACGAAAATGGAAAACAGCACAATAAATACACAAACATCCTCTTCCAGTTTGAAGGTCTTCAAACAATCAGAACTCATAGAAGCGACAAGAAAAAAATTTAACCTTTATTTGTCCCCTTGGGGTAACTCCTTCTCAGCATTTGGCCCATCCTATTCATGTTTAACCTTTAACTATACATACTAGGAGCAGTGGACTGCTGTGATGCAGCGCCCAGGGAGCAGTCAGGGGTTAAGTGTTGTAAGTACAGTAATTGTGCCAGTGGGTGGCGCTGTTTTCTCTGTTGTCCTCTGCTTGTCGGCTGTGATGTTGTTGTTGTTCTCTGTGCGGACTTAATAAAGCTTTACGTTAAAACTTGCAACATCTCAGACAGTTTAGTCCCGAACCACCGGACAGAACAAGACCCTCAAGTCTTCAAGGATATAAAACATATTGAAAACAAAAACCACAATTTCGGGATCAAATTCAGTCAAAAATTCAGTAAAATTACACTGTCGTCTTATCCTGAACATCGGGACGAAAATTTGTTTGTCGGGGTTGCTAGGCAACAGGAGCGGAGCTACGAGACATCATGACGCAAGCAGGAAGTTCGCCGTGGGCTAGATCGTCTCATTTAACAATCGCTCATGTAGCCTTCTCATGCAGCCTACCCGTCCTTCTAAGGACCCAGCCTTCGAAGGACGGGTAGGCTGGGTCCTTTGAAGGATGCAGCCCCTGAATTGGGACACAGCTATTGTTTGGTTTGAATTCTGGAATTCTGAAGGAACTGCAGATGTCTAATGTCTTCCTGTGGAGCTGAACAACAAATAATCTGAGGCTGGAGGATGAGGGGGCTGGATGGTTTGTAGAGCCAGGACACTTGTGGTCATGACGGTCATTCTTTCATCCATCACTGAAGGTTTCTGGGCCGTTTGCTGCAGTGATGTCTTCATCTCCTTCTGCTGCTTTGGTCTTCAGAGTTTCCATTTCATCAGGATCTTCTTCATCCCTCCTTCCTCTGAGCTTCTTACAGAGCCCTGTGAGAACATGAAAACCAGTCATAAACTCAATTCACCGTGTTAAAGGAAGTCTGTGTGAAGTGCTCAGGTGTTTATTAAACTCCAGTCACAAAATGTTGTTGTCCTCACAAAGTTCTGAACAATACTGAAAACACATTAGTGAACGTAAAAGGAGGAGTAAAAAGACGCTCCACTGTCTTCAATTAACAACTATAAGGCAGCTTCAAGTGAAAATACTCACTTCAAGTACATGTACTTCAAAACTCTTCTCAAGTGAACCATGAGTCAGTTTACAGTGTTTTAATAATGAAAAGTTGTAACTCACGAGTGTTTCTGAATTTCCACAGGACTCCGAAGACAATGACCACGAGAACAACAGCAGCAGCAGTAATGACAACAGGAATGACAATTCCTGAAGGAGAAACAAAATGCTGAATACACTCCTCCTGAATTGAACACATTTGATCTAAATGTGGTCTGTTGTGTATCAAAGACGTTCAAAGACGTATCAAAGATCTCATCAAAAACATCAAATCAGCCTCACCTGGATTTGTCTTTGCTTCCACTGAAGGTGTCGTCATGGCAACAGTTTCAAATGAAAAAAGATGAAAAGATTTTTTTCTTAATTTCCTACAATTTCATGATCTCATATGGAACTTCAACAGTATTCAACCTACTGAATGAATGAACTACAAACCAACAGTTAAATACAGTATTAGTACCTGATTAAAGTGATGCACTCACCAGCAACAGTAAAATTGCAGATGATATTCAGCTTTGGTATAAAACATATGTACTGTCCACTGTCATTGAGCTGAAGTGGGAAGATCTCTAGACTCAGGACCCCTTTGCTCAGGTCTTCATGGACCACAAGAGTCCGGTTTCTGTACCGCTCCGTCTGTGGTTCAGGATGTTCCCGTCCACGTCGACGGGAGTAGATGTGTCGGTTGGAGTCATTGAAGTTGTCATCAAATCTCTTACAAGCCAATGTATAACTCTCCAAGTCGGTCGGGGGATCAGTGCAACACTGAAGAGTGACTTTACCACCTTCTTGTGCTTCGATGGGCTCAGTCGGTTGAGTGGCTCCACATTGTTCTGCTGAAACAAACCATAAACCATGAACACTTTGAACACTTCTGAAGCACTTCAGCTCAATATGTCTGCTAAACCCACTAATCTCGCCTCGTAGTGCAGCCCTCAGCTCACAGGTTGTTCATCATAATCTGTGAGCTTATTAAGATTATCCAAAATATGCAAAGGGCAAGGCTGGAAGTAATTTGCCATTTATCACTTGAATTAATAAAAGAAGAAGAAGCAGGGAGTAGAGGTAGATGTCTAGAGGTAGAAATCTTCTCCACAAAGTGACAAAGAAGTTTCCATTCCTTTGTGTCTATCATCTGTATTTTATTGATTTAAGTTCCAATTCTGCTGATTGATTATGGTTCTTATCAATTCCTAATTCTGATTCCAATAATCACAGGTGGTTGAGAGTCACTACAACAGTCAAATCCTGCTTCTATATTAATGTATGAGTAATAATTATCTATAATATACTGTGACCCCCATGGGACTCATTTTTCAGAGTACTTTTACTACCAAAGTACATTATCCTGATTATACTGACATACCTAAAGTAATATTTTCACACTGACCTTTACAATGTGGTATTAGTACTTTTACTTGAGTAAAGACTATTTTCTCCTTCTCTGACTATACACACAATGAATAACTGCATGAATCAATATTTTTTTGATTTTGAATTTCTTTGTCCAGCACAACACAGTTTTTAGGTAATGTCATATTTTAGCTTGTCGTCTGTCATTAGTGGCAGTATTCTAGAAATGTGACATTGTCCATACACAAGACTAAATAACACCAGTATTAGAAGAAACAAACTACTTGATGTCATGTAAAAGTGTAAAACTTACCAGCGCTGACAAACGGCATAACAGTCAGTAAAGTTAACAATAAGAGCTTCATGATCACAGCAAATCACTTCAGGTTTTCTATCTCCGTGTTTTATTCCACTATATTGTGGCAAGTTATATACACCTATCTCCATTAGAGGAAGATAATTTTTCAATTTATTCAAAATTTGATTAGCAGATACTTTTATTTTGACAGATACACTTCCCACACCATACAGCAGGAAGACATTAAACTCACTGCACTCCACACTCATGGTGCTGACAACATAACACTTAACTAGATAACTAGACTGATTAGACTATAAAAACACAATAAATCACAAACGCTTATAACATTATAACACTAACACAAACCACAATAACAACATGCAACCCTAAACACTCCCAGCTCCCATAATGCATTGCAGCACCATTACTCAGTCTCAGCGACCGGCTCTGCGATTGCTGCAATATGAACGCAAAATAATTCAATTTCAAATCCACATATTAAAAATTCTTCACAGGAATTTCTCTGATTCCACCAAATGCTGGAAACTTAAACAGATGAATAACTTCAGCTCTAGTCCACAGTGTGTCTTTGCTCCTTGAATCTTGATCAGCTGTCACAAATATGAAGTCGACTAAAGGTTGAAGTAAAATGTCGACTGAAAAAGGAGATTATTTCTACAGCAAGAGCAGAAAACAGACAATAAGCTGATCCCTGATGAGGATCATTTAATCAACATGTTTAATGAATCTTCTACAGGGAGATGTCTGCATTGTTCCTCCTAATAAAAATCACAACGTGTCTCATGTTATTCTGAGCTGGATTTAAAGTATAATTTAATAACCGCTGGTTTATCTAAATGACCAGTGATATAGTACTACCATTTCTGTCAGCTCCAATGGGAGGTTCCTGCCCTTTAGGCATTTTAGATCCTTCATTTCAAAAACTCCTCAAGACCTTTTGTCCCAACAGGAAGGAGGGACAGTAAGCAGACAGTGAAGCAGCTGATCCTGATAAAATGTCACCTATCAACACAGAACATCTTCAGGTGATTTAGTCAAAGTGGTTTCCTCCTAACTGGAACCTGAGTCAGTGCAAAGCAGCATAAAGTCACATTCAGTACTTTCCCATCATTCAGTGCACACACTGCTCCACCACCTCCTGAAGCCTGTTACTGTTTCTAGCATTAATTTAATCTCATTAGATTGTCTTTGAAACAGTCTTAAATGCTCTAATCAACTTTCCTAACACCCAGAAAATGGATTAAAACACACATTGAAGCAGCCACTGTTCACCAAACATTCCTCTGTTTGTTTTTACCAAATGAATGTGTAAGTTTAGAGTTTACCTGGTCTGCAAGAAGCTCTTTACAACAGTCCACATGTTGTCTCACCCAAAGTCTGAATAACTCTTTCCTGTGTGCAAGGCAATACCGCGGGAAAAGTGGTCACGTGATGCCGTGGTCCCGCCCCTTCAACAAGATTTCCCGCCTTCCGCAGGCTCCCATTCACAGAGCGAGGAGGAGGAATGAAGCTGTTAAAGATCAGTAACACGTGTGTGTGTGTGTGTGTGTGTGTGTGTGTGTGTGTGTGTGTGTGTGTGTGTGTGTGTGTGTGTGTGTGTGTGTGTGTGTGTGTGTGTGTGCTGGAATGTGACGTGACAGCAGGGCCGTGCACAGACTTTTGGAGGGGCAGGTGCTCAAAGTTAAAAGGGGGCACATGGAGCACGAATTTGAAACACCATACAGAAACATACCCCCCAATATAACTGGTTGAATTGTAGCAACCCATATTTATCAAGAACGTAACGTAGAATCAGAACATACCATATCATTGTCCACACCTCATATCTTTGTTAGGAGGCAGTTCAAAGCACAAGTATTCTATGTTTTACCTGATGGGCCTGACATTCCTCGCGGTTGTGCCACCTGACTATTGCAACTAATCTACAATTAAACAAGCTTCTGTCTGGATGCTAGCATTAGCTTCTACCCTTGTCATGAAGTTCAAACAGACCACTTTTTTTTTTTTTAAATAAAGAGTTTTATGATAAAAGAACATTTCTCTAGTTTTACATTGGTTGTACCACCTGACATGGAAAGTGTACCAGCCTACATATGAGTAAAAGTAGTTATTTTTATCAGTATTGACAGAGATCTACAAACCTTTTAGCTTAGTCCCAAGTGTCACTTGGGGTCCTCTGGCTGACGTAACATCCTGTTTACAGCTATTGTCTCTTCACTTTAAAATAAAAGTCCAGTGTTTATGGTTGTGCCACCCTGACAAAAAAAAAAAACATTGTCCAAAAGACTTCAAACATAAAATAATGCCAGAATGTTTTATTTTGACTTTGTCATTATCAAAATAACATTTTTAATAGTTTTCTTAGTCTGCTCACTTGCTCGGACAGTTGCACCACCTGACATCTTAGAGGCCAAAACATAAAAGAATACAATTATTTGCCTTTTATGAAAAATGTATGAAAATAAATAGGTTTTATATAAAAAGTGATCGAATCATTAATAGATTAAAAAAAATTTAAGATAATGGATTCGGACACAACAATATACATGTCATGTCATTGACCCTTGTACATTGCATAGTTTTACTGAAGTAACATGCCTCATTGCCTTTAGAAACAGAGGAAAAACACTGCAACTCACTTGACAGTAAAATGATACATCCCTCTAATGTACTTTGCCCATTACAAAAGAAACATATAGAAATAAAAGAAGCTAGGGCTTGTCCCCAATATTTGAATATCCGAATATTCGTTTTCTGTGGTGGTATTCGGATAATAATTTTGATATTGGAATAGTCGTGTGCGCCGAGCGCTGCCGAGCGCCACCAAGCGCCACCGAGCGCCACCGAGCCTGTAGTACGCTGCCGAGCGCTGCCGAGAGCTAGAAGCAATATTAAAAATGTAAACTTTGTTGTTGTATTTCACATTAGTTTGATGCTTTCTGCTTCAGTAACTTTACAGCATCTGATTGGTGCTATCTTGAATGTATTCGGATCTACTGACCTATATTTTTCTAATGTACTTTGTTATAGCTCCATCAGAACAAACACTGTATTCTGTGGACTGAGTGTAGAGTAAGTGTTTAAATGGGGAGTTTGGCCCCACTGCTCTTTCAATGGTCTTAAAATGGTCTTTAAATGGTCTTTCCAGCATCTGATCAGCTCATCATCTGCATGTAACTGTCTCCTCTTTGTCTCTTTGAACACTTTTGATACCATAATTCTGCTGTTCTCTCCTTTAGATCAGTGAAGCAATCACCAAGACATGTGGGCTACCAGTGGCCCTGAAACAGTCTGGTGACACGATTCAGTTTCAGCTCAAACTGGGACAAAGCAACAAGTGGATCACACAGAACACAATACATGAGCAATGTTTACATGCCTTTTGCTGGTGAAACATAATGCATAGCGATAAACTGAGAAGATGCTTGACAGAAATAAGATCTTAGGTTGACAACAACAGGGGCAGCAGTGTGTCTTACTTTGACAGACGTTAGGAAGACAGAATGTATGATCTAGTTGAAAAACTGTATAATGCAGCTGGCCCTGGACAGCTTACTGCTCTACCTGACCTGCACAGCATTGAGGAAAGGAGTGTGATAAGGCGTCATGATGGGGGCAGTCAGACAGAGGTAACCACTACAACCCAGAATGCATCTCTCCTCTGTGGGTACAGCACCTGGACATAAACAGGACTGTTCTCAAGCACACGAGCATCATGGACAGACTGGGGGAACCACACAACACATCTATGAACTTGTCACAATGGTCACAGATGGCCTGAAGCTGGATGGATGTGAATATTTTCAAATTAAAATGACAAACAAGCAAACATCTGTATATAAACATGTTTTATTAACGAAAATGGAAAACAGCACAATAAATACACAAACATCCTCTTCCAGACAATCAGAACTCATAGAAAGAACAAGAAAATGAAATCAAGCAAATACACATTATTCACAAATACATGATCATAAAAACGGCTAAATGTAAATTAATTAAAAGGACATTCAGAAGTCTTCTGCATTTGGAGCAGCAAGCTTGTTGAAGCTTCTCCTGTAGGAGGCACTGCATGACTGTAACAAGTATAGAAAGATAAGCGATAAAATTTAAAAGCGGACAGGCTCGAACCCTTAAGAATATCGTGGTGCACACTGCTCAAGATAGAAATTGATAAAGAATCATGGGAAGAAATTTTACTATTAACCTCTAAATTATCAATATGCAATAGACACAGAGAGATGCAATATAACATTCTACAAAACGTTTATATATCTCCCTACATTTACAGTAAATACACAACAGGAGCATCCCCAAACTGTCCAAAATATAAAATAACTACAGGGACCAGAATCCATTGCCTCTGGGAATGTAAAGAAATAAAGGTGTTCTGGCAGGCCGTATGTAGAGGGATTGGTCTGGTGATAGGGCAGCAACTCCTTCCGAGCCCACTACTGTGCCTATTGGGGCTCATACCAGACTCTTTAAAGGTGCACAGTGAGATAGTTCAATTTCTCCTAATGTTGGCCAGGAAGGCAGTAATGACGAAGTGGGTTGGTGCTGATCCCCCCTCTATTCAATTGTGGAAGTCTCTAATATCTGAAGTGATCATTTTGGAGAGATTGAGGTATTGTATTGATGGTAGAATTCATCTCTTCACAACAAAATGGGGAAGAGTGATGGATGTCTTAGATATTCAGTGCAGAATTAAATTAAATTAAATGAAACTGGATGGAGGACTGGTTTGACTGGGTACAAAAGAACCCCCTGACTGCTTTGTTTTATTAATTTCTGTATCTGACGATCTGACAATTTTTCTTTTATTGCTGTGAATTGTATCTTGGACCAACTACGACTGTGATATGTATACTACGGTGAACTCTTGTTTTATCGTTTTTTTTGTTTTTTGTTTTTTTTTTTGTTGTTGTTTTGTTTTGCTGCTGTTTTTCCCCCTTATTTTCCTCTGTTCTGAAAAACCATTAAAAAATAAAGTTTAAAAAAAAAAAAAAGAAAGATAAGCTACAGTAAAAAAATCATGTTTGTGTTTGATATTTACAGATGGTTGGGGGGTCCTTTTATGGGGACAAAATCCCCCGTTTCAGCTCAAATGCATCTAAACATCTTTGTTGTTGACTGGAGGTTTTGTAGAGCCTGGACACTTGTGATCATGACGGTCATTTTTTCATCCATCACTTCAGGTTTCTCAGCCGTTTGCTGCAGTGATGTCGACGTCTCCATCTCCTTCTGCTGCTTTGGTCCTCGGAGTTTCCATTTCATAGGGATCTTCTTCATCCCTCCTTCCTCTGAGCTTCTCCCAGAGCCCTGTGAGAACTTGAAATTGTAGTGGAGTACAACAACTTCAAATGAAAAAACTCACTTTCGGTACATGTACTTCAAAACTCTTCCCAAGTGAACCATGAGTCAGTGTACAGTGTTTTTAATAATGAAAAGTTGTAACTCACAAGTGTTTCTGAGTTTCCACAGGACTCCGATGATCACGAGAACAACAGCAACAGCAGCAATGACAACAGGAATGACAATGTTCCACACATTAGGAGATTTGGTTGTTCCTGCATGTGAAGGAGAAACAAAATGCTGAATACACTCCTCCTGAATTGAACACATTTGATCGAAATGTGGTCTGTTGCATATCAAAGACGTTCAAAGATGTATCAAAGATGTCATCAAAAACATCAAATCAGCCTCACCTGGATTCGTCTTTACTTCGACTGAAGGTGTCGTCATGGCAACAGTTTCAAATGAAAAAAACGAAAAGATTTTTTTCTTAATTTCCTACAATTTCATGATCTAATATGAAACTTCAACAGTATTCAACCTACTGAATGAATGAACTACAAACCAACAGTTAAATACAGTATTAGTACCTGATTAAAGTGATGCACTCACCAGCAACAGTAAAATTACAGATGATATTCAGCTTTGGTATAAAACATATGTACTGTCCACTGTCATTGAGCTGAAGTGGGAAGATCTCTAGACTCAGGACCCCTTTGCTCAGGTCTTCATGGACCACAAGAGTCCGGTTTCTGTACCGCTCCGTCTGTGGCTGTGGATTTTCCTGTCCACGTCGACGGGAGTAGATGTGTCGGTTGGAGTCATTGAAGTTGCCACCAAATCTCTTACAAACCAATGTATGATTCTTCAAGTCGGTCGGGGGATCAGTGCAACACTGAAGAGTGACTTTACCACCTTCTTGTGCTTCGATGGGCTCAGTCGGTTGAGTGGCTCCACATTGTTCTGCTGAAACAAAGCATAAAATCATGAACAGTTTGAACACTTCTGAAACACTTCAACTCAACATACCTGTAGACAAATACAGCAGGACAAAGAAAACACAGAAGCATTCAGCTCCCTGAAAGAAGCAGAAATACAGCAGCGGCACTGTAAGTCCTGGTTCTGTCTGAATGGTAGTCAGCGAGCAGAGGGAAGCAGTCTCAGCTTCAAGGTTACCTGACCTGGGCCGCCGTATAGCTCACTGAGTTAAGGCGTTATCACGTGGGCGCAGGTCGCCAGCAGCGGTCATGAATTCGAGTCCAGCTCACGACCCTTTGCTGCATGTGTCTCTCTCCTCTCTACCCTCTTTCACTCTCTCTATCAAAAAAGCTTCAAAAAATCTCCCCCCAAAAAATAATATTTAAAAAAAAAGGCTACCTGACCTGGCTAACCTTGCGCAAACTTAAGTTTTATGTGAAACACAACATAGTCTTTAAGTAATGTTAAATCTTGTTGTTTGACTTTAGTGGCGTTATTCTAGAAACATGACATTGTCCATTCATCATGTCAGCCCTCACAACAATCAGACTAAATAACACAATGATTAGAAGAAACAGACAACTTGATGTCATGTCAAGGTGTAAACTTACCGGTGGGGACAGACAACAAAACAGCCACTAAAGTGAACGATGACACTTTCATGATCACAACGAGTCGCCGAGCAGGAGAGACAAAGCTACCAGGACACTCGTGAGCCATTATATACCTTTTGTATCTCGTACCCCGATGTGGGCGATCCCACTCCTACCACTGTCGGGCCTCTACTTCTCCTTCTTCTTCTCCTTTCTTTTTGCTCCTTCCCTCACTGCAGTTGGTCTCACTTCTCCTTTCTGTGTCTCTGGGTTGATGTAATGACGTTGGGGGAGCTGAGTGCGGGTTGAGTGAGGTTTTTTGTTTACTTTAGCTTATCTTATCTTTGTTTGTTTAGTGTGTGTTGTGTTTACAGTAGTTGTTAATTTGTTATAGTTTAGTGCAGTGTGTGCTTTGTTTGGCGTGCTAATCTGAGCCTATCTTTTTCTTTCAATGTAGAGGGATTAAATTACATGATTTTTGTTACATCTGAGAACATGAAGTGTTTTGGGGTCAGGAAGCCATCAGACCAAAAGCTTCTAAGTTCCAAGTCAGAGCCAATCAGGAGGGGGACCCTGACCCTGCTGCAGGGCTCGATGGTAAATGGTAAATGCACTTATATAGCGCTTTTTCTCTACCTTAGTGGTATCCAAAGCGCTTCGCAATGTGTTTCACATTCATCCATTCACACACCAACAGACAGACAGAGCTGCCATGCAAGGCGCTAATCTACCATTGGAAGCAACTTGGGGTTCAGTGTCTTGCCCAAGGACACTTCGGCATGCGGAGGGGCCGGGGATCGAACCGCCAACCTTGCAATCAGTGGACAACCCGCTCTACCACCTGAGCCACAGCCACCGATGCTGCAGCTTCCCTGACAAATCCACACTCGCTCTTAACAGCTGACCCTTTACTGACGACAAGACGAAGCTTCCACCCTGAGAGAGAAAGGGGTCAAGTCAAGCAGAAAGAAAGGGGTAAAACATCAGCAGGAGCGAACTGTCTGATTAAAACTGACAGATCGTCAGTCAGTTTTAATCAGACTGACAATCTATCAGTTTCTGACAGATTTTCAGAAACTGATAGATTGTCATCTGACTTAAAAAGATGATTTGATCACTAGTTTTTCAGTTTGACGTGTTTATGTTCCCAGTGATGAACTGCAAATAAAACATAACCTTATGGATTTACTAGAGCTGCTTTATTAGTAACGAATCAGTTTCCAAGTTACACATTTGAAGCTATAAAAGGCATCAAAATGAATCAAATTTACTGAGGACCTACTTACTCTGACAGCAACAACAAAGTTGCAGAGATCTCCCAGGTCCACATCTGTTTCGGTGTAGTTGCCCTCCTGGGAGAGGTTGGGCCAGAGTCGAGCTGTTCCTTCCGCAGCCACCGCCAGAACAGAGATGGACTGAACGGCAGCGACCTCCAGAGGAGCTGTGGACGTCACGGCCACGAGGTCTGCTGTATAGTTGTACTCACTGCTGGGCAGCTGCAGCTCCTTACACACTGACAGCTGAAGGAAAACACAGAGTTTAGTTTGAGAATTTAAAGATGTCAGTTTTGCATTTGTCCATGGTTTTTCTGGCTCACTATCATTTTATTATGTCAATTATATGGTTGATAATTTAGCAGAGCACGGCTCATATATCAGCCAGTATTATCACAGACATATCAGTATCAGTATGCAAAAAAGACACTTAAATATTGTGTCATCACAAAGTTCGTCCAGCAGAGCAGCTCCAACTCCACCGTTTACAATACTCTCAACACTGTCTGCAGTACATGTAGCAGAGTACGTGCAGTGAGTACAGTGGTGTTGAGTCAGATTTTGTCTTCATGACAAGTAACTAGCTTGTAGAAATGGCTGGAAAGTTAATAAACCACAACCCCATCAATTTGCCTTTTCAATATAACATATATAAGCAAATACATCTACAAAGAACAGATAGACACAGCAACAAAACTATAAAAAACAAAGACCTGATGTTTTATTGGGTTACAAAAGTGAAATGTTCGGTCAACGGCTCAACAGGTCTTACTGGAATTTAAGTATTTTGGACATAAACTTTTGCATTTATGTCACTAGAAATTAGCAGGTCAGTTGCTTTAACCTGTGATTGCTACATTTTTATTTATGGTGAGTTTTAACCCTGACTTTGACAGGACTCCCTACTGCTAATTATGCTTTTTAGGGTTAGTGTTTAATAATAATAATGTTATTCTTTACATTATTGCATTTTGAGCCATCCTAGTTAGGAGCAGTGGGCTGCCATGGTGCAGCACCCGTGGAGCAGTCGGGGTTAAGGGCCTTGCTCAGGGGCCCACAGTGGCCGCAGCGGGGGATCAATCTTCTGACCGTCCGATCGGTAGCCCAGGGCTTAATCTAATGTGCCACCACTGCCCATTATGCAGTTTTATTACAGTTTTGTAACGAGTTACTGGCAACTAATTTACTGTCCCACAAACAAAACTTTAAGCTCATTCTTTAAAAAACTTTATTAACATCCCGAACAGAATAATTACAACCAAAGTTGAAACACTGGTAAGAGACAGACTTCTTCTTCTTTTTTGTATGGTGTAAAATGTCTTTATTCAAATACTTGTGTTCTAAATACTGAGGGAGATTCATCCCCAGTAAATAAAATGCACCTGTACATGTTTGTGTAGTCTTCTGTGGAGGCTGGATTTAATGGGTCTCATGTATACGAGGTAGATTTTTGTGAAGAATCAGCATAAAACAAGTGCAAAATAGTGTAAGTAGTGTCAGTATAGTGCTTGCTGACTTGCATATAAATCTACCATCTAATCTCTTAACTTAAAGAATAAAAGCCACTGCCAAAGGCTTCAGTGAAACACATGAACCCCCCTGAACAATGTCTGCTGCAGGTTTAATATTAGAACAAGTGCTGGTTGTAATATTTACAGCAGACACTAGATGGAGACAACAGACCTGATCCAGCCTTGAACAAAATGATAACGTTTGAGTCTTTTTTTTTTCATCTCAAATCATCACAGTTTTACAAATGTTATAGTGTAAATATATGGATATTTATTATACCAAAATATCAAATCCATGAATAAATAAATCACAATAAATCATGGTGTTTTAAAAGTGAATCACCTATGTTTATATTACCTTAAAAAAATGATGTTTTTATCTTTTAAATGTTGCAAAGGTTTTTTTTATCAATCTTTTCTCAATTTTTCAGTTATTTTTTAAAAAATTATTCTTTAAAAGTTATTTTTGTTTCTTGCAACATGAATTGAATTGAATCATAAATCTGTTTTTAAAATAATATTTTCAAGTTAATTGTCTTGCTTTTACATCTTTTTTTTAAAAGTCAACAGTCTCTTAAAATGCGTTTTAGAAATTAAGCATTTAATTTTCAAAATATTGTTTTTAAAACATAGCCATCTATTTTTTAATCTATTTTTTTTTAAACTTTTGGATGTTAATCTTCTAGTCTGAAGAACAACTTTTTGAAGGGAATCAGCAAAACATACATTTTAACAGCTATTTTTTAAATAATCTAAAGTCTGACTGAGAATTGTCTTATATAATAATAAAAGCTGATCTGATATTTTAAATAATTATGTACAAATGAATTTTAATTTATTTTTAAATTAATTATTTTAAAATAATCTTTTAAAAATAATTATTTATATATATCTCAAATCATCACAGTTTTACAAAAGTTATAGTGTAAATATATGGATATTTATTATACCAAAATATCAAATCCATGAATAAATAAATCACAATAGATCATGATGTTTTAAAAGTGAATCACCTATGTTTATAATACCTTTTTAAAAAATAATGCTTTTTTATCTTTTAAATATTGCAAAAGTTTTTTTTAAATCAATCTTTTCTCAATTTTTCTGGTATTTTTTTTAAATTAATCTTTAAAAGTCTTTTTTGTTTCTTGCAACATGAATTGAATTGAATCATAAAACTGTTTTTAAAATAATATTTTCAAGTTAATTGGCTTTTACATCTTCTTTTAAAAGTCAACAATCTCTTTAAATACGTTTTAAAAATGAAGCATTTAATTTTCAAACTATTGTTTTAAAATATAGCCATCTATTTTTTAAATCTATTTTTAAAATAAACTTTTGAATGTTAATCTTCTATTCTGAAAAACAACTTTTTGAAGGCAATCAGCTATTTTATATATTAAAAAAACATACATTTTAACAGCTATTTTTAAAATAATCTAAAGTCTGACTGGGAATTGTCTTATATAATAATAAAAGCTGATCTGATATTTTAAATAATTATGTACAAATGAATTTTAATTTATTTTTAAATTAATTATTTTAAAATAATCTTTTAAAAATAATTATTTATATATGTATTTTATATATAGTTATTTTTTATTACTTCTTAGTTATTTTTTGGAATTTTTTTCAAGTTCAGCATCTGTTTTTTTATAATATTAAATTAAATGTTAATCACCTATTTTCAAAATAATCTTTCAAAAGTTAATCACATATTTTTAAATAATTTTTAAAAACTTAATCATCTATTTTTATCCAAGTATGAACCTCTTAGTATTTGAAGTCGTCCCATCTTGTTAGAATAAAGCCATCCAGTGTTCCAAGTTGAGTCTCAGGTGTTTCTGGAGCCTCCTCATCCAGTAGTTCTGGTTCCTCAGAGGTCTTAGAGCGCCCTCTGATGCTGAACAGTGTTTGATTTTCACCTCAAACATTCATATATACACAAAACACATCAAATCCAAAACTACAGGAGGATTTTATTTTTGACAGTGTTCTAATCTTTTAAAAACTCTTTAAAAGTCATCAACTCTTCTTCTCATCTCTCAGTGCAGCTGATTGTTGAAACAAATATGAAATCCTGTATCTGGTTCAGTGTTGAAGAAGCTCCACGTTGATCCACCATCAGTGAAGTAGAAGATCTCACAGAACACACTCTAATTATACATCTAATTATCTGACTTAGTTCAACAGTAAACCAGTCTAGCTGGAACAAAACAGTGATAAACATGTAAAAGGACTGTATTCAGACCCTTCACTCTAATTTTAATCAATTTAAAGTTTTCAGTCAATCAGTTATCCATCAATAACCTAAAATGACAAAGTTAAAAAACATATACATTTTGCAAATTTATTAAATTTCAGAACTGAAATATCTCAAAGTAAATGACAGTTAAAGAATATCTTACTATTTACAATATCTATTCAATAAGTATTAATACAGTCATATCATAACAAAGAAAGATATTCATAAAGGACATCTAAAATTATTTTACATTTTTACATAAAGCAATTACATTCTGCAATATTTATTTTACCAGTATTAATACAGTCATATCATGAGAGTTGATGCCATGCTAAAACAATAAAATAAAAAAATGAAGTCTATCTTAGATTTGTTGAACTGAACATTGTACATCAGTGTTTTTTACATTTTAAATTAAGCAAGTCAAATCTTACGTTTTACATTAAACATTACAAATTCATATAAACACTGTTAAATGCCACAAGCTCATTACTGGAGACATCTTCTCTGCCTTGCTGTCAGAGCTCAGAGACCAACAGGAGGCAGCTTCCTCTGTGTTCATCTGTCGCTTTGTGAGGAGCTTCCTGATTAAAAACTAGTTCTGAGCAGGCAGAGGCAGGACGCCCCTCATGGCAGCTGGACAGGGTGGTGTTGAAGGAGGGCCGTCTGAACCGGAGAGCTGACCTGGGAAAGAGAAAAACAGGACGCAAAAATCAACCTTTGTATTGCTGCTAGCTGCTGGATAGTTGAATTAAACCTCCAATAACTTTTCATGAGACCAGAAATCAATGTGTTACAGGTGTTGGACAGGTACAGGCTCCATCACTTCATGTCCCTGTTGGTACTTTTGTAGTCTTTGTGAGGACTTACTTAGTCAGCTGATTGAAAGCACTCTTCAATTCTCCAGCTGGTCCCTGGTCACCCATCCTTCTGGTCTGGTCTGGTCTGGTCTGGTCTGGTCCGGTCTGGTCTGGTCTGGTCTGGTCTGGTCTGGCCTGGTCTGGTCTGGTCTGGTCTGGCCTCCTATGTCCATCATCTGGGAGTTCTCTGAACAGATGATGGATGATGGAACAAAACACAAAGTACAACACAGTCAGTAAAATACATCAATTATAAATGACCACTAACAGATAATAAATTCTTAGTATTCATTAATTTGAAGTAATAACTTACCTTAATTTGGTGAAGAATATAATATAATATAATAAATTAAAAGATATTTTAATTTATAATATATATTATATTATATATTATAATTATATTATAATATTAATATGATGCAATAAAAAGATTATAATATTATATTATTTTATATATTATACAATGTAATATATTTATTATTATATGACAATTAATATATTATATAATTATAAAATAGAATTTCTATTCAGGAAAGAAACAATGTTAGTAACAGAATAATGTTATTTAACAATGTGCTATTGAAAATTTACTTACCTTAAAGTGAAGGAAAAAGAATAAACACACCTGTATTTGTCAGGTGTTCATACCTACCTTTCCTCCCACATTATCTGATGATACTAAGATATGTGAAGGAGGATTTCTAAAGTTACTTGCAGAGATCTTGATGTTTTTGGATCTCTGCAGTATGAAGGTGGAGCTGTCAGTCAGCTGGAACTTCTCTGTTCAGAGTTCCACCAGTTCCAGGACACTAATCGGAGTCGCTGTCATCTGGACTCCAAAAAGGCCTGAACCAGTTTCCACTCATCACAGGGAAGCTCAGGCCTGACGGGGAGGGACCGGACGGGCTGTGGTTTGTGGAGGAGCTGGTAACGGATGTGGAAGGTCCTGGCTGCTCCTCTTCACTGGTACGCTGCCTCTTTGTACCTACCTGAGGCTCCACATCGCTCTCTTCCCGGGGCCTCTTTGGGAAGGAGCGGATGTGGAGGGCAGCGGGACCAGCGATGAGTGGCGCACCGGATGTGGAAGGTCCTGGCTGCTCGTCGTACTCTTCACTGGTACGCTGCCTCTTCGTACCTACCTGAGGCTCCACATCGCTCTCTTCCCGGGGCCTCTTTGGGAAGGAGCGGATGTGGAGGGCAGCGGGACCAGCGATGAGTGGCGCACCGGATGTGGAAGGTCCTGGCTGCTCGTCGTCCTCTTCACCGGTACGCTGCCTCTTCGTACCTACCTGAGGCTCCACATCGCTCTCTTCCCGGGGCCTCTTTGGGAAGGAGGGGATGTGGAGGGCAGCGGGACCAGCGATGAGTGGAGCACCAGCAGGAAGGGGGAACCTCTGGACCAGGGGGAAGCGTTGGACGTCATCTTCGTCGCCGTCCTCCAGGTCTTCTTCGTCCTCGTCCAGGCTGCAGTAGCCGGAGTCTTCGCTGGTGCTCCAGTCGTCTTCATCGTCTTCGTCGGGGCTCCAGTCGTCTTCAAAGTCTTCGTTGGGGATCCAGACGTCTTCAAAGTCTTCGTTGGGGATCCAGACGTCTTCAAAGTCTTCTTCCTCGGAAGACTCATCCGAATCACTGAAGACCACGACACGGTCGCGATCATCAAAGATCCAGATGACCTCCGGGAGGCCGCCGGCGGGACGGTCCACGATGTAGTCCACAAACCCTGAGAGGAAACAAGGTCAACACACCTTAGTATCTCTAACATCTACAGATATCAGGATTAAATTAGCCACAGTCAAAACTAAAGCCACAAACAATCAACTACAACCATCCAACAACACAACATCAGTTATTGTTGTCTGTTATTTTGAACAGATGATGGTTTTACGCTGCTTTCATGTGAGATTTTATGAAAACAATTATTTAATCTACTTTGGTCACTTGGGAAAACTTTAATTTTGACAATTCAAACGACAAATATGTTCTCATTCATAGTGATTTATTCATTGAGAAATACACTGAGACATAAGTGATGCACAGAAACTGTTTCAGCACCAACAAGCTTTAACTCCTGTTTCCATGATGAGATAAAGGAGGAACACTGAGGTTCATCTTCCTGCTCTGTTATCACCACACTGACACCAGAAGCTGCTTTGACAGACGGTTCTGTGTGTCCACTTTGACTGTTGTGACAAACTTCAGTGAAAATGTGAGTCGTCTGTTTTAAACTCTGCCACAGTGGTTCAGCTGAACATCACAGACACTACTGCAGCCAGTGATGACATTTAAAACCAGGGAGGATTAAATCTCAGGTCAGTCACATGACACAGTGATGTCATACATGCAGTGACTCCTCGCATGTCCAAACTCATGTTCAGCGAAAGCAACACAATACAACAGAACAACACAACACAGTATGCTACTATAGTATAGTATACTGTGATAGTTACATACAACTCAAGACAGCATAACACAGTAAAGCACAACTCAGAACAACACAACACAACACAACACAACAGTACAACAAAATATAACACAGCATAGTAGAGAACAACACAATGCAACTCCACACACCACAATACAGCACAGCACAATGCAATATGACACAACAAAGAACAATACAGAACAACACAACACAGTATAACACAGCAACACAAAGCAACACGACACAACTTATACAACACAGTACAACACAACAGCACAAAGAACAAAACAGCACAGAACAATGCAATACAACACAGCAAAACATGGAACTACATGGAACAACACAGTACACTGCAACAAAACACAATGAAGTACAACGCAACACAACACGGTACAACACAATGCAACACAACATAAAACAACACAGCGCAGAACAACATAACACATTACAACACAACACAGTACAACACAATATAGTACAATACAGCACAAAACAGTAAACCACGTCTCAGAACAACACAATGTAGCACAACATAAAAGAACACAACACAATGCCGCACAATGCAGCATAATGGAGTACAACACGATATAACACAGCACAGTACAGAGCAACTGAACACAGAACACCACAACACAGCAACAACACAACATAGCACAGAACAATAACGAACAACACAACACAATGCAAAACAGCACAACATAGAACAACACAGTAGAAAACACCATAACAAAATAAATTATGAAGCAACACAACTTAACACAACACAACACAACACAGTACAATACAGTGCAAGACAACACAGAACAACACAATACAACGCGACATAACGCAATAAAGTACAGCACAATGTAGAACAATGGAACATAACACAGCACAACACAGAATAACACAACACAACACTAAACAACATAAAAAGAACAACACAGTACAGGGCAATGCAACCGAATGCAGCACAACATAACACAATGCAGTGGAACAAAACACATTACGACATTATACAGCACAATACAACAAAGTGCAACACAAAACGACACAATACAACACAGTACAACGTAACACAACACAACACAGCACAGCACAGCACAATGCAACTTAACACATTGAAACTCAGCACAGGACAACACAAAATGCCAACACAATCCAACACAACACAACCAAGTATAACACAGTACGACTCAACACAACATAACAGTACATTGTAGCACAACACAACACAACACAACAGAGTGGTTGAGCAGCTCCCAGCATTGATTCTGTGTATTTTACTTCTCTGTCTCAGTTTCTGAGCTGCAGTTCGATCATTGAGTCCTGAGCTTCATCCCTGCTGGATCTGATTTTACTGCAACAGCCTGATAACTTTAACTTCAACTTTAAACTTTATCGTCCCCTGAGGGAAATTTGCTTTGTAGGCAGGTAAAAAATAAATAAAAACATGGGAACACAATCACATAGAACAACACTGACAAGGACAAGTAACAATAAACCATGAAGGACAACATGAAGGCAGGAACATCACTGCACATCATAACTATTCACTTATAAAAATTTAAATTTAGTCGTGTGGTGGCTTGAGTCAAAAATGAATTTTCACTAAACTGATATTTGATGGAGGTTTAGAAACATCTTTACGTCTAACAGCAGAACATCAGCTACAGTCACATTATTTACTGTGTTACTGAACATCACTTCTCTAATCACTGATGTTACAACCAAAACATGCAACAACCAAAACACATTTAATTGCTAATTATTATGACTGCAGGTGGATCAGCTCATCATTACACATTTATGAAGTCATAAATAAACCAAATGTCTTCATATAAATTAACTTCTCCCCTCAAACACAGCAGCGTCTCTGTTGTTTTCAATAACCAGCATGTTAACTCTATTAGTGTGTGTGCATCAGATAATTAGTCACATTAACTGTAGAAACCAAAGTAAATCAGTTGTCATGTCTTAACTCTCATACTGACGGTCTTCAACCAGCCTCTAAACTGCAACACGCGTCCTGAAATCCACTTCTGGCTCCTCTGTGAGCTTTTATACAAGACTCTTCCTGCTTTTATTTGGATTCTAACTGACTGAATTAAACCAACCAGCAACAGAGATCCTCCCCAAATAAAACAACACAAACAAAAAGCACAAAACTATTCACCACATGCACCAGTTAAAATCATGGCGACTGTATGGAGATGGTGGCGCACCAGCAGTCCAAAAAGAAATCAACTAATGCAAAGTGTGTGATGAATAAACACAACAGTTCACATTTAAGGTCAATAAACAGTCAAACACATAGTTCAGGTTCAGTAACATGTGAAAATAAGTGGATTTAAAGCGACAGTTTGAACATGAAGGATGATGATCAGACATCAGCTCCAGTAAAATCACTTTAACCTGAACTCAGATGGACTCAGAGTCCTGCAGAGGAGAAGCCTGCTGAGTTCTAATGGTTCCATCATCTCCATGGTTACCGCAAAAACACATCTCTGACGTTTTATCCTTTTTGGCCAAGTCACCATCAGTGGGGTTTTTTTTCAAAATATTAGATGCAAATGTCAAATTTAATGTCCTCAAATCAAAACAAGAGTGTTTCCAAATCACCACATAAATGAGTAATAAATTAGATTAAAAAATAAAACATTTTATCCATTAAAAAATCATTTTACACAGAAATAATCATTCAACAACTGTTTATCACTAAATCTGTGTTTTAACCAACTTTAGAAAGTCATACTGATTTCTACACTGACACAGTTTTAATGAGCTTAGAGGGACAAATAGCATCATTCCACCAATAAAAAGCCACATTAATAATAATAATATAATAATAATGATAATCTTACCAGCCGCGCCACGGTGCACCTCCCAGGCAGCTGCCACATGTCCCTCGAAGTCCTCCGGTCCGGGGTCCATTTCAAGGTCTTCAGGTATCCAACGATGATTCAAGGAACCAAAAGATTTGTTGTCCAACAAGAGTCAGTTTACAACAAAGGTCTTCTTCTTCTTCAGGTCTTCTTTTGCCGAAGGTTTCCTCTTCAGGTCTTCGGTTTCCAAAAGTTTCCTCTTCAGGTCTTCTTTCCAAAGATTTCCTCTTCAAGTCTTTGCTTTCCGAGGGGTCTCTTCTTCAAGTGTTCGTTCTCCAAAGGTCTCCTCTTTAAGTCTTCACTCTCCAAGGTCGCCTCTTCAGGTCTTTGTTCTCCAAAAGTTGCCTCTTCAGGTCTTCGCTTTCCAAAGGTTTTCTTTCTCTTCCAAGTCTTTGCTTTCCGTAGCTGATCTTCGAACAGGTCCGAGAGCAGGTGAAAAAGTTGTTTTTCGACTTTCAGAATGTTCCAGCCTTTTTATAGGCGACCTGGGTGCATCAAAAGATGCCAGAACGATGCTTTTGCCGTGCACCATGGAGACGATGGAACGATGCACAGTGTAGAAGTTCTCTGTTCCAAGTGTAACCCACTGAAAATAATCAAATTCAGGATTAACTCATTTCAGTTCTTTTAGATGTAGTAGCCACTTTATGCCAGCAGGTGGCAGGTGGTAGCGCTGCAGTTAGAGAAATGGTCAACTACCGCTGTAGGAGAAGCAGATACAGTAATGGAGCAAAACGGACCACGCGGAGTTCATTAGCAAGAGAACCGAGTGAACTTAAGGACTTTTCTGAATAAACTGCGTTTCAGGAAGAGTCACAAGGAGTAACTGGTCGAAGTTTTGTCAAGGAGTGTCAAGGATTTAAAGGTTTTTGTTTTCCTATTCTCCGGTGAGTGTCGTTAATAACTGTACATGCCGTGCTAACTAATGTAGGTTAGCTAACGTACTGTTTTACAAAGGGTAACGTGTATTTGACATGGATAAATGGTATGTGCTTGCTATTTTCTGTCGTTATTACATATCGTTTTTAAAGTTAGGGGACGGACCTGTTAAAAACCAATCGGACTATGACTTGTGTTATGCAAACTAAAGTATGAATCGACAGAATGTTGAAAACCGTTGTCATGTTGCTCTGTGTGTTCTGCTTGTCTATAGCAAGTTGAATTGAATGTGTTGAAACCTTGAACGTACTTTAAATGTATATTTTAGAACATTGAACAGAAAAAATTCCAGATCTGGTGATGTTTGAGATTATGGGAGAATAATTGATGTTGCCCTGCTTACGCAGGTTGGTTTTTTATTTACCCTGACAAATTGAGAGAAAGAAGCTGAGTTTATTCTGCAAATCGCCGATGGGCGTGCAGACAGACAGAGGACGTGCTACAGACGAACGAAGGGTACATCGCGGGAGTGAAGAGGATCGCTTTGCTGATTGGGACGACGCCGACTTCAATCTATATCCTTCAGTTCACCATACAGATAAGCACTGAATAATCGTCACACCACAGCCAAAGGAAAAAAAACACACTACCTGGGTAGATGAACTTTGATTTTCATTTCATTTAGTTTGTTATTTTGTCAGAGCTCTGATATTATTTTGTTTCTTACTTCATTCTCTCCAAACTGAACTGATTGAGAGGTCATGGAGAATCTGAGTTTTCCAACTTAAAGGACAATTGAACTCTGGATCCTAACGAACTGAATCCTATTGGACAGAGAGGTTTTGTTTCATTTGAAGTGTGGGGTATCATAAAAGTGCACCAGAGGTATCCATCGTATACTGTTAAATGTTCCTGTTAAATAAAGGCCGGCTATATGTTCTAAAAAAAAAGTTAATTAAGTGTTTAAATGCTTCTCCTCTACACCTCATTGAAAAGTACCTAGGTTAAGAAATTGTGGCGCTTCCTACCGTGTACAAAAGAAGTGTTACACAAGTAAAAGTTCTGCATTTGTTTACTTAACAAAAGCACCAAAAGTAAAAGTACTGATGGAGAGAAGAATCTTTCTGACATTACTGAATGACAATTATTGATGTGTTTATCATGTTAATGTTGAACCTCATAAAGATGATTTAAGTCAACTTCTGCAGGTCTACAGGGGCAGAAATCACACAGTGCTGACAGTTCAGACTGTTGAAATGAGCATTTCCTCTCCTTAATTTCATCAAGAACCAATTCCTCTTGTTGAAACATTTATGTACTCAAATAAATTCAATTCAATTCAAAAATTCAACCATTAAATTATTATTATTGCCATGAATAATAATAATAATAACAATAATAATTTATTATTATTAGTCCTCATCAGCATATCCCTGAAATCAATGGCTGTGTACCGCTGAGTGCTGTTCTAAGAAAGGAATAGATTATTTATCTTAAAATATTTCAGTATATTTACTATACTGATTCCAGTGCATTTCTTGTACCTAATCATGATAAGTAAATTCGTAAGGATCTAGTGAGGTGTTTTTCATGGTTTACCTGCCTGAGGCCTCTGTTCTCAAAGGTGTTGGTTCCAATCAGACCTCTTTAAAGTGGAACATTTAGATTCTTGTTCATTCTAAGGGATTTCTAAAAGTCAAACTCTTCTCTAACCGTTTCTTTCATTCTTTAAGTTTGTGCTTTTCCTGCATCAATTTAATAAGTGTTTTCACATACTCAGTAGTACCTACTGTAATCGCAACTTCAGCCAACCCCTTTAGTTTGCTGTTTTGCAAACCCCCCTTGTCACAGTGGTCACAGACGGCCTGAAGCTGGATGGATGTGAATATTTTCAGATTAAAATGACAAACTAACAAACATCTGTATATAAACATGTTTTATTAACGAAAATGGAAAACAGCACAATAAATACACAAACGTCCTCTTCCAGTTCGAAGGTCTTCAAACAATCAGAACTCATAGAAGCGACAAGAAAAAATCTAACCTTTATTTGTCCCCTTGGGGTAACTCCTTCTCAGCATTTGGCCCATCCTATTCATGTTTAACCTTTAACTATACATACTAGGAGCAGTGGACTGCTGTGATGCAGCGCCCAGGGAGCAGTCAGAGGTTAAGTGTTGTAGGTACAGTAATTTTGCCAGTGGGTGTCGCTGTTTTCTCTGTTGTCCTCTGCATGTCGGCTGTGATGTTGTTGTTCTCTGTGCGGACTTAATAAAGTTTTATGTTAAAACTTGCAACATTAAGGACCTTGCTCAAGGGTCAACAGTGTAAATACAAAAAAATACACATCATTCACAAACATATGATCATAAAAATGGATAAATGTTTACTAATTACAGTTTTTCTCAGTCACTTTGATGCATTTCTCACATCACTATTAACATTTGCACCACAGTTAGTGCATTTCTCAAAACAATTAGTACCTAGTTGATAACCTGCTAAAGCGTGTCACCTGCTCAGAATGAATAGTTCATTCCTGAAAAGCAAGTATTCATGTCAGTGAAAGTGTCAGCGTCAAGATGAAAAGTCCTGACACCATTGTTTATGAACAAGACAGTCACATGTCTTTGTCATGTTTTCATCGTGACACTTTACTCTGGAAGTGTTTTCAAATGCAAAGAGTCAGATCTTGGTGACACAACCTGAAAATGCTCCAGACAGCACTACACACACTCTTTGCACAGCCATTTGAAAACTACAGTAAAGTTACACATGACTGTGTTTAGTGAGTAACTGAGTACAAGGCACTGAATATGTATATTTCACATGTTACTGCATGTGATCTTTGCAGTTCTAATTTGTTCACAGCATTGTGCAAAAGAAAAATACACACTTATTTACAACAAACATCAGAAACACTCTTTGGGTAGAGCTGTGTACAGCTGTAAATAATATTACAGTACATATTGGAAGTGAACATACAACATACACAGTACTGTAAATCACTCATCCAGACGTCTCTCTCTGTCTGGCCTCATATTTTCATCTACATCACAGTGAATATCATCCCTTGCAATGCAGCAAGGAGGAGCTCGACAGATTTTGACAACTAGTTCAACATTTTTGTATGTAATGACTCAAGCAATGAAATGAAGACTATTAGTTTTACAGCATTCATAAGTATGGTTCATTTTGACTGACATGACATCAGCAAATGATAATGTTATAAAACAGCAGAGAAATTTATAAAAACAACTGATGCATGTCCAAAATCATTTGCAGTTTGTTGGAAGGAATGAGAAACTGCTGCTATGATGTGGACAAATGACTAAATGTTGTGGAGGTTGAACCAAAAGTGATTAGAACCTTAATTCTGATCTGAGAAATGCACCAAAGCCACTGAGACAAACTGTAACTAAATAAAAAGGACACTCAGAAGTCTTTTGCATTTGGAGAAACAAGCTTGTTGAAGCTTCTCCTGTAGGAGGCACTGCATGACTGTAGCAAGTATTGAAAGATAAGCGACAGTAAGAAGTTCATTATGCTTGTTGTTTGATATTTTCAGATGATTGGGGGGTCCTTTTATGTGGACAAAATCCCCTTTTTTACTCTTTACAGGATCAATAAGTAGCCTGATATCTGCTTTAACTACTTATTACTGTAACTGTTGAATCCAGTGCAAAATCTGAATAAATGTATTTACAGAATATGAATAAACAAACACAGTACTTATATTAATGAATTAATCAGTATGATAGGTGTTAAAGCTGGATTAATTTGATCCAGATCAATCCAGTGAGCTGATTCCAGCAGTGAGCTCCACCAACACTGCACATTTCCCTGCTGTGGAATCAACCAAGGCTGATCTGAGGTTGTTTGGTTTGAATTCTGGGCACCACTAGCTGTCCAGTCCTACCAGGTTTGTATCGGTACATCTTTGACTGGAGGTTTTGTAGAGCCTGGACACTTGTGATCATGACGGTCATTCTTTCATCCATCACTTCAGGTTTCTTGGGCCGTTTGCTGCAGTGATGTCGACGTCTCCATCTCCTTCTGCTCCTTTGGTCCTCAGAGGTTTCATTTCACGGGGATCTTCTTTGTCCTTCCCTCCTCTGAGCCTCTCACAGAGAACTTGAAAACCAGTCACAAACTCAATTCACACTGTTTAAGGAAGTCTGTGTGAAGTGCTCAGGTGTTTATTAAACTTCAGTCACAAAATGTTGTTGTCCTCACAAAGTTCTGAACAATACAGAAAACACATTAGTGAATGTAAAAGGACCAAACAGATGTTCAACATGATGAACTGGGCTCCACTGTCTTCAATTAACAACAACTATGAGGCAGCTTCAATTGAAAATACTCACTTCAAGTACATGTACTTCAAAACTCTTCTCAAGTGAACCATGAGTCAGTGTACAGTGTTTTAATAATGAAAAGTTGTAACTCACGAGTGTTTCTGAGTTTCCACAGGACTCCGATGATCATGAGAACAACAGCAACAGCAGCAATGACAACAGGAATGACAATGTTCCTCACATTAGGAGGTTGGTTTGTTTCTGCATGTGAAGGAGAAACAAAATGTTGAATACACTCCTCCTGAACTGAACACATTTGATCTAAATGTGGTCTGTTGTGTATCAAAGACATTTTTCCAGAGATCTCTTCAAAAACATCAAATCAGCCTCACCTGGATTCGTCTTTGCTTCCACTGAAGGTGTCATCATAACAACAGCATCTTTGTCCTTCTGTCTGCTCACTGTTTCAAATGAAAAACAAAAGATTGTTTTAACTATTTGGATTTTTTTCTTAATTTCCTACAATTTCATGATCTAATATGAAACTTCAACTGTATTCAACCTACTGAATGAATGAACTACAAACCAACAGTTAAATACAGTATTAGTGCCTGATTAAAGTGATGCACTCACCAGCAACAGCAAAATTACAGATGATGTTCAGCTTTGGTATAAAACACATGTACTGTCCACTGTCATTGAGCTGAAGCAGGAAGATCTCTAGACTCAGGACCCCTTTGCTCAGGTCTTCATGGACCAGATGAGTCCGGTTTCTGTACCGCTCCGTCTGTGGTTCAGGATGTTCCTGTCCACGTCGACGGGAGTAGATGTGCCGGTTGGAGTCATTGAAGTTGCCACCAAATCTCTTACAAGCCAATGTATAACTCTCCAAGTCGGTCGGGGGATCAGTGCAACACTGAAGAGTGACTTTACCACCTTCTTGTGCTTCGATGGGCTCAGTCGGTTGAGTGGCTCCACATTGTTCTGCTGAAACAAACCATAAACCATGAACACTTTGAACACTTCTGAAACACTTAAACTGTAATTACATCATGTTTGGTCATTGTGGAGCTGAGCTGCAGGCCGCACCCGCCCTGCCTGAGTTCAGCAGGTGTGGGTGTGGCTTCCAGCTGCAGGCAGCAGACAAATGTGCACCAGGTTAGCACCATTCAGTAATCAGAAGGCTGGAGGAATTTTAACAAAGCAGTGTTTGAGAGGTGTGGAGAGTCAAGACAAAGGGGAAGCTGCATGCTTTAGGCTTGGTCAAGAAAAGGAGAAGGAGCCAGTGAGATTTTAGTTCTTTTTGTGGGTTTGCAGTACAAGTACAGTGAAAATGTGGTGCATTTTAAAATTAATGGTGGTTTGATAAACATGATTTTTGTAAAGTTAAAAGCTGTTAAAACATGTAATGGTAAAATCATTACGATACAACACTTTAAAATGTATTTGATTAATTTTGGGTGCTTTAAATATGGGTATTTTCTACTTATTTTCAAGGTTAATTTCTAGTAGTTTAAATATTAAGTATTGATTCTGGGTTGTGTTTATTGGTTTGATTTCTTGGGTCATTTACTTGAATGTCTTTGTTCTCACGTTAAAGTTTTTCACCTGTAATGAAGCCGGGAAAAATTCACAAATAAAAGAGGGAAAAGAAACAGTCCTGAATCCAGGTCATTTGAGTGAATTCCAGTGTAATTTCCTGATCCAAGCTGCCTTTTCAAGCGAGGGCCGCAGCCTCCACCTCACAACAGTGAGAAACACTTGCCAGTCATCATGTGAAAAAAGACAACAGGCCTCTATCATCGTTCAGGCTGAACTTCATCTGGCTCTGTTTGGGTTCAGAGGTGTCACTGGGTTTGACATCAGTGATCCAGATGGCTGTACTGCCAAGCCAGTTCAACGTACAGTAGCTGGGCTTTCTCTGTGTGAGTCGGCTCTAAACTAAAGCCCCAGTCAGAGGACTATTATTCAGGAAGTTATCAACTTTCAAGGTCAACAAACTTTCTGTTTTAAACTCTGACAGCGTTCACATAAAAGGAGGCGTTTAACATGTCATGTGACTCTCCTTCCCCATAAGATGAGACGATCGTGTGCAGCTGCTTCAGTCAGCAGGTTGTTATGATGGAGAACATTGAAGAATGTAAAAATGTATTATGTAAAAATCACTGCTACTACAAATGATACTAGACAGGAATGCTGGGAGAAAACTGTCCCATGATGTAAGATATCACTTTAATTTTTGGCCAAATCAAAGTGAAATCAATGTTACTGATTGAATAGTCTCTGTAATAAATACTCATAGTTGTCTAGTTGTTGTTTAGTTGTCTAAACTCTGTTCTATCAGCTGCAGTACCAGCAGTGCAATGGATCAAACATAAAATCATATTCGTGTTGGTAGTGTTGGTGTTCCTTCCTGCTCTGCTGTGATAAGAAACTCGATTTATCAATGTATGTGTAGAATGTTAGGATCTGTTAATCTTATCATTGGGACGCTTGTTAATCCTGAGCTGAGATCAGTCAGGTTTAGGTCTCCAATGTGGAGCCACTGGCATTCTTGCCTGTATGTGAATGTATAAGCACTGGTTTATTTTATTTTATTCTATTCTTTGTATGTAATTTTATATTACTCTGATTTTATTCCTCTTTGCTTTTATTTATTTTAATTTTTCTATGGACCATATATGATTTGTGTCCTTAATAAAGTTTGATTGATTGATTGATAGATATTTCTGCTATTTCTGCATCACCAACCAGATAAATGTCGAGTTCCTATGGCAACGTGATGCATACAGTATGCGACACTGTAACTTCACAGCTTCATTCAGTGGTTTTAGAAACGCACCGCTCAGCATGTTTACAGATAACACATTTTCCTTCCGCTGAGAATCTGTATCGTTCATAACTAAACATCAGGAAACGATTTGGTTCAAGGGAGACGCTCCTTACGGCTGATTTAAACTCTGAACATCACCTGATCCAGACCAGGTTATAGCTCCACAGCGCCATGGAGATCTAGCGGGTAAAAAGAGAACCACCTTTGGGACACTGAAAACTCGGACTTTAAGCCTCACATATTCCTGCAAACCCTCCCTCTCCTGCTTCACGTAAGAAACTCCTCATTAGCAGCGTTGTTCTACAAACATTATGTGAGGATGGACCTCGGAACACACTGGTTCGGGTAGGACAACTATGGACAAATGATTCCGGCCACAGAACCAGGTCTGAAATGATCCTTTAATTGTCTCAGCAGGAGATTACAACAGTGATTGAGTGTGGTTCTGAAATAAACAAGAGAAAAATATCTTATAACTAAAGTTGACAAACAATATGGATGAACAATTCTCTGTCCCACATCTTGTAACAAAACTGCTCAAACAGTCATTCATATAAGCATTAAGACTTAGAATCAGAACCTGCATTTAGCTGTAATGGACTCATCAATCAGGGCGACACGACGCAGCCGCAATTACAGATGAAACAGCAAAAGGTGGGGAAGGTAAAACTAAACCAACTTGCTCTACAGTTAAACAAACATGAGCAGGTTCTTACCGTTACTCATTCACGCACACTAATCAAAAGAAAAGGAAACGTTGTGCAAACATCATGTCAGCCCTCAGAACAATCACACTAAATAACACAAAGATGAAACTTACCGGCGGTGGCAGACGACAAAACAGTCAGTAAAGTCAACAATGACGGCTTCATGATGAGACCGAGTCACCCAGCAGGAGAGATAAAGCTACCGGCACACTTTAAAAGCCTTTATAGGTCCCATCATCTGATGCCGCTCATCGGGGTGGTAAGTAGGGGTAGTGAAGAAAGTTAAAAAGCCCCACCCTCTGGGCTTTAGAGGGATGGACTTTACACTTGTTTTGTTTCTGGCATTCCCCCATCCTGACGAGGTTGTGTAAATGCACAGTTTGTTCTCTCTCCTGCTCAGTGACTCGGTGTTATGTAGTCTGATTCTCTGAGGGCTGACATGGACAATGTCATGTTTCTAGAATAACGCCACTAAAGACAGACAACAAGATTTAACATTACTTAAAGATTGCGTTGTGTTGTGTTAAAAAACAGACCCCCTACATACAGTTTTTTCACTGAATTGCATTCTTCTTAAATGAGTTTTAATACCCAGTTTCATGATTTTATATTACAAGATGTATGTTAAAGCAATAGTCAAAAGGTCACTAGATGCATAGCACTAATAATAAGAATAAGTCCTGCAGTTGAGCTGAAAACAAGCAAACGCTTTGTGCCTCTTTGTTTATACATACAGGTGAAAGTCATATGCATGTACCCCAGCATGAGTTACTCATTCATATAATGTCTCTCTCTCACATTCTTTACAGGAATTTCTCTGATTCCACCAAAAGCTGGAAACTTAAACAGATGAATCACTTCAGCTCTGGTCAACAGCGTCTTTGCTCCTTGAATCATGATCAGCTGTCACAAATATGAAGTCGACTAAAGGCTGAAGTAAAATGTCGACTGAAAAAGGAGATTATTTCTACAGCAAGAGCAGAAAACAGACAATAAGCTGATCCCTGATGAGGATCATTTGATCAACATGTTATTGAATCTTCTACAGGGAGATGTCTGCATTGTTTGGATAACTCCAAAATAGACATTTACCAAAAATGGGTTTCTGCAGGTTTGAACAAATTTAAGACTTTTTAAAGACCTTTTTATGACCATTTCTAATTAAATTTACAGTAGGTCAGCAGGAGTGGCACGGCCCATGAATGAGTACATGAAAGTGTATTTTGTCACACAGCTAATAAATGATCAAAACTAATATATAAACAACAACTTGGGGGTAAATAGATAAGATAAATAACTTAATCAAAAATAAGAAAGTGCTCAAGATAACCGTGTAAGGATTTTTAAGCTTTCAGTTGTGTGGTAAATTAAAATTACACTTCAGGACAACAACGTCCTTTAAGGCATCATGAACAAAGAGGTTAAAGCCTCCTGTGTGCTCTCTGTTCATGCCAGCTAACTCACCTCACAGAACAAGCACAGGAAATGAACTGTGTGGTGTCACGTGAGAGTCAAGTAACAAACCGAGTCTTTATCTAAACAATTCATTACAAACATTTGGTTTGAATACTCTTATAGAAGCAAAGACAGAAATACTGTTCATAGCAAACGCTAAAAATGTTTCACATGAGAAAACAAAAGAGATGTTGGAAATGAAACAGAGCACTCACACACACACACACACACACACACACACGGACACACGGACTCGGAACCTGTGTACAGGGCAGGCCCAGCCCAAGAGGATAAATGTGAATTATAGCCGTATCGTTCCCTCCAGGAAATACACGGCACCAAAGTTTCTGATACTGATGGATTCATTCCGCTCTTCACCAAACACCTTCGATCCAACACCAAATCCACCGTCTAACTGTTGACGCCATAGACATATAGACGACGCATTCTTCCTGGATTGTTACATTTTAACATGTCCTCCCGCAACAGGTGTAAATGAAATTAACTTCCTGTGTTTTTTAATATGAATGAATCCATGAAATTAAATCTCTTAAATAATATTATGCAAACAAAAATAAAAAATCATGACATAAATTATATTTATGGCAGTTAAAACTCGGATGTCGGGGCTCAATCTGATGGAGTTCTTGCGAGAGCTTCGTCATTTAGAGACCAGCGCTGCCATACTTTAGCTGTAATCTAAATAAATTCCACTGTTCCGAGACAGTTTCTCATCCGCGACTCCAAAATTGGCACACTTTCCCTCCTGCGAAGAGATGCGCAGAGATGTCCCTGAATGTGAGGAATATTCTCAAAGCTTCCTCCCACAGTCCAAAAACATGCTGAGATTAACTGATTATTCGAAATTGTCCGTAGGTGTGAATGAGAGTGTGCTTGGTTGTATATGTAGCCCTGTGATAAGCAGGCGACCTGTCCAGGGTGTCTTCTGCCTTCGCCCTGAGTCGGCTGGGATAGACCCCCCCCCCCCCCGTACAACTAAGTACCTAAATACTTAGTTGTACTTAGGTACAACTAAGTACCTATTACAAATAAGTGTAATATTTACTCATGATTGTAGAGTGTTATGTAATGTTTTTTTAAATAATTATTACTTGAAATAGCTCGTCAATTGTTACTTTTTTAAAGAAGGTTCGTTTAACCAATAACAATAACAAAGCATTGGTTTTATATAGAGCTTTTCTAGACACACAAAGACGCTTTACATTGCATTATTCATTCACTCCATACTCCATGGTGGTCAGCTACATAGCTGTCCCAGGATAGATTGATGAGGGCCGGCTGCCAGTCTGCTCCGTTGACCCCTCCGACCACCACCAACCACTCTCACACTGCATTCACCCAGGCTTCTTTCCTTGCTCCGAGAATCATGTACTTGTTGTGTGTGTTGTCACCATCATCCACCACCTTCACCAAATCACTCACCAGTTGTATCATGCATCACCATTGAACTCATTCACCCTTTATGGCCAAACATCCAGAGAAGTGCTACAGAGAGTCCGCTCTATCAGACCAAAGCTCACTGACTGGAACATTGTTATAACTCTTAATCATCTTTCTTTCCTATATTACAAGCTTTTTACAACAATGAAGAGTTTACATTGATCCATGAGAAGAATTACACTGGAATAAAACCCCTGAAGGTTTTTTCTTCTTAGCTCTCAAGGAGCTGTAGGTAGGAGAAGGATGACGTGTGGACGGGCAAGACAAAGACGGAAATTGTCCCATTCAAATGGACTGTTGCTCACTGCCTTGTGACCATCTATTACAAATGTAAGGTAGACTAATGATAAGAGTTAAAAGATAAATATAGAAGCTTCAGTAGAAGGCAACTGGACTTCAAGAGATTCCCTCGGTTCTTGTGACAAACTGCAGGAATTCCCTGGATAAGAGGTGAAAAAGTCCAACGCTTCTGAAGAGGACTACCAAGACTGGATGACTGAGAATTACACAGGTAAAAAGCTAAAGTTAATGGCAGACTGATGTAAAACTGATGTGCAGAAAAATCAGGGAGTTGATCAGAAAACATAGAAGCATCCGGCTCCCAGCATGGAGCAGATATACAGCAGGAGGGCTACACTGTGTGTGAATGGGAAACGCTGAAGGAGGAAAAGAGCTATTTAAGTGCAGAACATTTACCATGTAGCGAGTCCTTCACAGCTACAAAACCCTGGAATCAATTCAAACCTGATGACCAACACAACACAGCCTTTAAATGATGCTGTATCTTGTTGTCTGACGTTATTCTAGAAACATGACATTGTCCATTCATCATGTCAGCCCTCAGAACAATCAGACTACATGACACAAAGATTAGAAGAAACACAAACTACTTGATGACATGTCCAGGTGTAAACTTACCGGCGGTGACAGACGACAAAACAGCGACGAAAGTGAACCATGACACCTTCATGATGACACCGAGCAGGACAGACAACG
The DNA here is from genome assembly GCA_024666655.1 of Dascyllus trimaculatus. Lineage (NCBI taxonomy): Eukaryota > Metazoa > Chordata > Actinopteri > Pomacentridae > Dascyllus > Dascyllus trimaculatus. The sequence continues at coordinate 144,775 of JAMOIN010000193.1, forward strand.
TTACCGGGACACTTGTACCTACGTCGTCCAGAAGTTGTCTGGCTGAAGCTGTGAAATAGACTAAGTGTGCGCTTTGCACACGGGGTGAGAGAGAGGGAGGGGGCGGGGCCGAGTCCAGCAGAGGGGAATCCTTTATGATGACGTCAGAGGAGAGGAACCCTCCTCTGTTGAGGCTGCTGCTGCGAGAACACAGGAAAGGAGGCCCTTGGCCGCAAAACCGCTAATAAATTGGCAAAGACCGTGTGAGTCAATAGCAGGCAGGAAGAGCAGAAAGCTAAATGCGCAGCGTTTCAAGGGACAAACACACTGAGATGGTCTGAACTGTGTGTCGGAGGGGTCCGGTAGGGAGGGAGGGAGGGAGGGAGGGAGGGGACAGCTGCACAGTTTGTTTTCTGTTGTTCGGCTGTCTTGTTTGACTGAAGTTTTTTCTGATAGTGGTGTGACACAAAAGCAAGTTAAAAGTCATATTAAAAAGGAGCACTGACATGTCAGTCACCTGCAGCAGAAACAACTGGTGTGTCCTGGGCGTGTGTCTCTAGCTTGGGTGCACGTTTCCCCACTCCCGGCTGCTTGTGGTTAGACGTCCTCTCCTTCACAGCGTTTTGTGTATGTGTTACACGTGCTCAATGAAGACAGTGTTCAGCCAGGTGCCAGTAACTTTATTTGCATAGAGCCATTCTGCAAATACAGAAAGTATATAGTTTTGGTAAGCACTGGCTGTCTTTGCAGCTGTTCTGACTCATCTTCTGTGTAAGACCGGGCTCAACCATTGACATATACACATGTATATGTCTATGGCTCAACGGCGCCGAGTCAACACTGACACCCACTGGTGAAAATGAGTATCGCCCCACAATTACTCAAGCAGAAGCAGGCAAGCTTACCAATATTCTACAAATGACACAAGGCCTTTTACATCGTATTAATACAAACAAATAATAATTGGGGGGGGATTGAACTAATCAGAACCACCAATTCTGGACACCATATTAACTGTTAAAATGTCCAGGCTGCCACATATGCTACTAGCTAGCTAACACTGTGCTCACAGGGAAAGTGACAGGTTGCCTGGGCTCTTTCCTCCCTCCTCGTGTGTGGGTGTGTGTATTCCCTGCTATTGACAGGTATGGGTGCTTATAAATGTGGCGACCGCATTATCTTTTTGAGTAGTTCAGTCTTAGTTCGTGTTTTCAACAGGTGAGGTTGGCTCGGGTGGCCGTTCCCGCCACTGCTGACGTCGCGGTCGACTGCTGCTGTTTTGTCTCCGCTGGAATTCTACGGTTGTTTTATCTCCGGTTGTTTAGTCTCCTGCCGCTGTCGCTCCATTCTAATCGGTTGACGGGGTGTTGTATGGCGCCGTGGCAAACTCGTTTCACTTCACGAGTGTGTGTGTCCCGTAAGCCCGGGTGTTTTCGCTTTGATTTGCGGAGCTCCCTTCCCTTTCACTAGCCCCTGTCCACCTGCTAGCTCAGCAACTGATCAGGTCTTTCGATTTCATTTTTGCCCCGGTGTAAGAAGTTTTTATTGTTTATTTTGTTGTTGTTGTTTTTAAAAAATAAAAGTACATTTTAGACCTGTTAAAAATAAACTGTTTTATTGAGCTGTGGATACACGTCTCATGCCTCTTGAGTACAACGTCCCTGCGTGACTTCAGTGTTGATGTGATTTGCACTTCAGGGCCACCGTAGAATTCTCTGGGTGCAATTCCCAGAGTGGCGTTGTCCGACTCTTGACCTCATTCTGAAATCATCTGATGTGTATCATACTGTTGTAGTCTAGTCACATTTGCAAAATGTATGTGTAAGTTTAGAGGTTACCTGACCTGTAAGAGCCTCTTTACAGTCGACATCTGTATTTTGTGGGACAATTTTTAGATTTTTTAAAATGAACAATTCAGATCAAATGACACCTGCAGTTACCAGTTACAGTCAGATGGCAGAAAAACAGTGGAAACTCCAACTAAGATGATCAGACGGCCTTATCTGTTCATGTTGGTCCACCGATCTAAAATGAGCAAGTCTTCACAGACACCAACAAGTTCCAAATGCACAGTAAAATGTTCATTGCAGTGTGGCTGCACTGTTACTGCCACTTTTACTTCAGTCACAGACAGAAATGCTGTTTCTGCTCAGTGCAACTCATTCCAACAGAAATGAGCAGAAAGAAAAAAACACAGTGCATCAGATGCCCTTTTCCCCCCAACAGGAATATATTTATTTGAAATTATTTCAAATGATAAAAAACATGGTTGATTAACATGAAATGACCACAGGGATTCTGCTCTTGAGAGTGGACAAGGTGAAAACATGAGGAGACAAACGTGTCGGGTCACCTGGTGTCAACATTAGTGTACATCCAGAGAAGGAGGCGTTGGTCCAGGTCTTGTATTTGTCGTGTGTGTTGTCACCATCATCCACCACCTTCACCAAATCACTCACCAGTTGCATCATGAAAGCAGAGACCCAAAATGTTGGCTAGTTAAGAAAACCTCACAGACATCCATTGAACTCATTCACCCTTTATGGCCAAACATCCAGAGAAGTGCTACAGAGAGTCCGCTCTATCAGACCAAAGCTCACTGACTGGAACATTGTTATAACTCTTAATCATCTTTCTTTCCTATATTACAAGCTTTTTACAACATAAAAATAGATCAATAGCTATGATTACCATATTCCTTAATGTAAATATACACTATTTATTGCATTCTCAAATAGACTTGCATCTTATTTACTTTGTTGTCGTCATCTTCCCCCTGAAAAACAACAACAAAAAAATAAACGCACTGGTACCGATGACAGTGACGACAGCTTTGTGTAAGGCAAAGACCAGCAGGAGGAGCTGCATCACTGAGAAATGACAATCTGTTTGTTTCTTTTAACCTGCATGGCACCATGGCCCGAATATGATGTGATTAGTGTTTTAAAGTGAAGCTTAACGGTCCATAAAAAGTATAGTAAAGAACCTCCATCAGCTTTAAACAGTTCTCTGGCACTTACGTGTTCCCATCTGTTTTTTTTTTCTTTTCTTTTTTACTTTTTGGCTAGCTGCTACCATCTACAGTCTGTACACACTGCTCCTTGCATAGCAATTAAACCACATTTCATCTTTCTCTGGCCATACAGTCCTTCTTTAAAAGGGCCACCAGCAGCAAGAGGAGAGCTTTTAGATCAACTTCCCTGGAAGAAGATTCCTGCAAAAAGTGAGAAACAATCCCTTGTAAACTCCTCCTAGCACTCTGCAAATGTGCAGCTGAACCATCTCAACCTGGTTAACCCAGTAGAAAAATAATAATTTAGTGTTGGACTCCGCTGTGGCCCACGCAGAAACCACCGCGTGTTCGGAGGAAGATGCTGGCTACGTGAACTACAGTTTGTAAGAAACAAACCCTCTTGGTGTTGTTTTTTTTGTGTGTGTTACATCGATGTGGATGTAAATCTGATGTGCATAAATCAGCATCATGCACAGTGTGTCGGTTTAGCAGTCAAGCTGCCGTGCAACATCGCCCAAAGAGGAAAACATTAAGACCCCCGAAAGAAAAAAAAAAGGAAAATAGAGGGTAAAGAAGCAGGAAACTCTCCAACAACCAGGCAAGATTTCTCTCATAACTTGGCAAACTTTCCAGTATTATACTCTGTCTACGATCAGAGGAGTGAATTAAAAACGTCCGTTATATAAAGGACCACGTATAGAAACTGTCGTCACTCTGTGCAGTTGGACTCCACCCGATTTGGCACACTGAGAAGGAGAGTTGATTTCAACACACCCTTACCTGGCACAGCTGGAATGGCTATTCAAGACAAAAACTAATCAAAATAACAACCTCCATTAAGCCCTACATGTGTGGCATCATCCATTTTGTGGGAAAACGTGAGTGGAATTCATCTGCTGAAACAGTTTTCATTCATAGTGTTGATTTTTTTCTCCACAAACAATGCCAACACCGAAAATAAGAAAATAAACAAAAATAAAAGATGTTAATCAGAATTATGAAAAGCACAATTATTATCATTATTATCATGAATATGCATAAAAAAGATGGAATGCAGAGATATGGAAGTGTTCGGAGTTTGGTCCTGATATGTTGTGTCAAACAGAAGCACCTGCGTCCCGTCAGTAGAGGAGAAGTCGAGGTGGTCACAGTCAGAAAGGTGGAGTCTGTTTCTCACCTTCGAGTGGTTTTGTTCTCTCGTGCAAAGACAGAAGGTGACCGCTGAGTAGTGTCAAACCTGCGTGGTGTGGTAGTGTTTACTTCCTAATCACCACTGTGCTTCCGGCTGGTGGTTTAGTGTTAGTGTGTATTCTGTGTTGTAGTGTGTTTGTGATTCTCGTGCTTCTTCATCGCTCCCTCCTGACCGTCCATCGAGTGGCCCGACAGAGTCCAAGTTCCGAGCTGAGGTCGGTTCACCTCCCCACCGGCGGGGCTGGAGGAGCTCCTCTCATCATGGCTGAGGACACAAGGTGGAGAGACAAAGGGAACTCCAGGTCAGTCCTCCCACTTCAAAACACACACTGGTAGAAACTATTAACTGTGAGAAACGGGCCATAAATTCCACACGGCTGCTGCGACATAAACACGATAGACATCTAGTAAAGGTCCCTGATTCCCTGGAATCAAGCATGTTGCAGTTGACTGTCAGAATGTTTGTAAGAACACAGCAGCTTACAGTTCATCTGTCATTAAGACAAACCTGCTCCTCCGGCTGGGTCATAAAGCTGAACACCCTGGACAGGTCAACAGCCTATCACAGGGGGACACACAGAGACACTCACATTCACACCTACGGACAATTTAGAGTCACCAATCAACCTCTTTGGACTGTGGGAGGAAACCGGAGCACCCAGTGAGAGTTCCCCGCATGGCCCAGGGAGACCATGCAAACTCCACACAGAGAGACCCCAGGCCGGGATGCGAACCCAGGACCTTCTATCTGTAAGGCGACCGAGCTAACCACCGCGCCGCCTTGTGCTGTTCTCAGTTGGACTTAAAAACAATAAAAACTGCCATATGAGTGAGCTGACAATCCCTCAATGAAACCACAGACATAAAGGACCTTCTTTTCTTCTTATTCATTATTTGTTGTTCTAAATCACATCACACAGCTAAATAAAATGAACTCGTCCAGCACCACTATGCTCTCTGTAAGCAGTATGGAGATGCAAAGATCGTCTCTCTGTCTTGTTATTACAACCTTAAAACAATGCAGAGGAAGAAAAGATGAATCAGCTGCACCGTGCCTGCAGCAGAGATTCAATGACACTCGTACCCTTGTTGCTTTTGCTGGGGTAGACCTTGTTGGAAGGCCTGTAGTCCTCTGGAGGTGGAAGGTCTTCAATGGGATGGAAGTTGAACTTGGATTCAAAATCATCTGAGGGAAGAAAAGCCCACTGAAAGTCAGGGTTTTAAAATATGCATATACATCAGGGTATCTGTTTTAAAATTCCAATGCAGTCCATCACAGCAGCAATAAATACAATGAATTCTACCTTCTGAAATCTTAAAATGGTAATACTTTTTATCAGAGTGTGAGAGATGTTTGAATATGATGTCAACCTCATGGAAGTTAAAGAGAGGACAAAATGTTCAAAGTCACAGATTACAGTACTTTTATCCTTCTACTTTTAGATCCAATACTAAAACCACCAACAAAATTGAAGGAATTATTATCCAGTTGTTTATTTTCAACTTGCATATGCTGGAGAATGTTTCGGTTTTAGGAAGCAACTTTTGTTTTGCAACATCTGACTTCAAATCAATAGATGCTTTGGTAGGTTTGCACTGCCGCCATCTTTACTTCATGCTTGTTGCGGGTTCTTTAAGAGTGAAACACACTGTATGCTCAGTAGCAATGAAGTCAAGTGCCAACCCGAAACACGTCCTTAGTCACCTTGTCATTAAGTTCACAGAATTATTGACCTAAAATCTAGGCATCTGTACATGAAGCACATGAACCTTAGACAGTAATCTAGGAACTGTCCCTGATTTGTCCAGTACAACAGGAAACAAAAAGGCTTGTTTGCATAGCTGCAGCAGAATATTTGACTATCGACGGCCACACACCCCCGTCGCCTCCATCACATCAAGATCACTGATAAAACCATGTTGGGTCAGTATCACTTCAACGGCACTGTGGCTGCTAGGTTTTAAAAGAGATGTCTGCAGCAGTCCAAGCATCTCATCGGCACCCCTGGAGCAGGAAGGGTTAAGGGCATTGCTAAAAGCCCAATAATGGCCACACTGATGTTTGATCCTCTGACCTTCTGATCAGTAACCCAGAGACTTAACTGTTACACCACCACTGTCCCCTAAGCACTGGGTTCTTACTTATAGTGTACATGCAATGCATACCTTGTATTGCATTGTGACTGTATAGTACAAGAACTGCAAGTTGACGTAAAGGAATGAAGGGTGGGGAAGGGTGAGCCACGGGTTTGTATCAAAATCATGAAAAGAAAAATATGTTTCTGAAAAGCTGTATTTGCTGTGAAGTATTTCAATAATCAAGTTTAAAAACAAAAAAGAAAGGACCCTGTGGGTCTGCAGGGGACTTCCTAAAGTCTGTGTCTAGAGTCCTCAGTCTTTATGGAAGTTAACTTAAAGCAAAATGAGATGAAGAAAGGCGCTAATCAGAGTGGTATAGTCATAAGTGAAAAAGAACTTCAGAAGCCATACACTACCATCATGGATGAAGGCTACAGTTTTCTCATAATTAATACAATAGCTCTGTGCACTACTTCAGTGGTTCCCTATTTATTAGACACACAGCCTCTGCCATAGCCTTATCAGGACACCTTCATCTACTTCATGCCACTGGATTGCACACTTGACAATTTCAGTTAAGCATTTTCAAATCTCAGTTCTTTCCCTTCATGCAGTTACAGCATCCTGATGTGTTGTGCTCATAACTGATTCAGAATGGGGGAAACAGAGTCCTGTGTAGCTGGCAGGTCTCTTAGAGTGCTACTTGAGTTTATTTCCCCCGCACATTTATTAATCACGACATTAAAAAGTCAGATTTTTTTCCTGCCTTATGTTAACTGTAGAAGCACCTTGTGGGTTAAACTAATCTCATCTCACCTGGCAGGCCTGCTCTATTCTAAAGTCCTATTTGCTTAGTAAAACTGATAAATACACAAATCAGTCAGCTGTTGTGAAAATTATGAACGTGGGGGGAGCAATATGTTTATGTCACAACTCACCTATGATGGACTTAGAGGAGGAGCTGGAGGAGTGACCGTTCCGGATGGGCGGGGGTGGAGGAGGGGGTCCAGCCGGGGTTCGGGAAGATGAGGAGGATGAGATGGAGGAAGAGGAGGGAGGAGGAGGTGGTTTGCCCACTCGGCTGAGGGACTCTGAGATCGCAGAGCTGTGGCCGCGGTATGGGGGTGGGGGAGGAGGGGCATCCCGACCACCGTTACGAGACCCGGGATGGGGCACCTGGGGAGCTGCATGAACAACACACACACACACACACATGATGAAACATGTGAGGTTACTCTCGACATTATGGCAACTACACAACTCAGAATGAAGTTCAGAAGGACTGCTGCAGCCCAAGAGTTTAACGAATGCTGATGCCAAAGGTGTCAAAAGGTCATTTTGCTGACAGGTCATTTATTATGGTTTACCTCCAATATAAGATTTAAGCGCCGTGCCTGAGTGTATTTGCATAGGACAGGGTTAGGGTAGGACATAGGACACTACCCAAATGCATGGACATAACATAGAGACCCAGAATGTCAATGGTTCTTGACAATCATGTTTTCATCACATCAGATATTCTTTTTTAATGGAGAGATTAGAAGTGTAACAGCGGTCCTTCACAGAGTGTCTTGCAATGTGGGTTGTTTGTAGCATCAGTGTTGCTAGGCTAGCAAGTGTTTTCAGTCAGTTTATAGTGAGAGTTTATCAGCCATAAAAGTGTTGCATTAGCCCACGTTAATTTGCAGCTCCCTTCGTGTATCAAGGCTAATTTTGTGGTTTAGTTTACTTTGCTTCAATCCCATGAGTCACACAGTACCGGGTATCTGACATCATGTCACGTTCAGATATTTCAAACATCTGCAGTAAAGCTCTGATACCAGGAAGTGTTACACCGTTGGTGCATTCAAGGAAGCTAGACAGATTTGAGTTAGTTATTTATATTTCAGCACCTACTTTTTGTTTCAAGAAAATTTAGTTTTAGCTTTCTGTTTTTTCTTCTACTCCCTATCCAGCTTTAATTAATTTCATGACCTTTGGTTCCTTGATATTCACGTGGTCATGCAGGCACTACAAAGCTGTACTGCCCACAAATGCAGTACCAACAGTGACTTAATTAAAAAAAAGAAAAAAAAAACAGACAACAAATATATCCCACTAGATGTACAATGTGGCAAATCAACTATCCCCAGTTCCCCAACGTTGAAGTTAACTGTATACCGTACTGTACTGGACTTCACATTAAGTTGCCTGGATCAAGAGAAATCAACATACTCTATTAACACATGTAAGAAAAGGCCATAATCAATTCACTCGGGGTGAGACGGCGGGGTGGTGGTCAGCACCTTTGCTGTAGAGATGTGTGTGCCTGATTGTCAGTCTCTTTGTGTTACCCTGTAATGGACTGGTGAGCTGTCCAGAGTGTACTCTGCCTCTTGTCCAGTGTGAGCTGGGACAGACTCCAGTCCACCGCGACCCTCTACAGATAAAGTAGGTGTAGCTAATGGACGGACCTATTAATTGTTAAAGCCATTAATTGTCAGTCAGGTCAACTCAATCTCCTGTATTCCAAAACTCCCAAGATGTTCAATTCAAAATGATATCGGAATGTGACGCTTGCAACCCAGCATTAACCGACCCGACAAAAGCTCTACTGCGAAATGTACATCAGCAACACGGAGCACATGGTTAATTAACACGTTATAATACTATTTCTTAACCTATATTTATACACATGCTGTTTTCACCGACATATAATGTGCCCTCACTAAAAAGTGGTGAAAAAGATGCTTATCTAAACTGCATTTCACCACACAGTTTAACTAACATACCGGTGGCATCTCTGCAATGAAGCAATCCCTCAGCACCATATTTTCAAATACCAACCAAATAATGGAAAGCTGCTCATACAGTCTCTGGCTACTTCTGCTACTTTCCCTCTCCATTTAGATGCATCCTTAAATGCTAATAAGATTAATGTTATTATACTGGAACTACAGTGTGTGGCAGGACACACACCACTGTCACTGTAGATGGAAACATGATGCTGGGCTCAACATCAAGAACGTCTGCCAGCCATCAGCATCATCGATCAGCCAACCCCTCATCTAACAATGTAAAAATGCTATTACGCAACAAACTCAGAAGTCAAACATTACATTACCAGCATCTAACAGCCAAATTAACACCACCATAATCAATCATGAAGCTGGTTATCGTGTGTTTACTATGAACCAGCTACTGATTCGTAGGTTCACACACTGCAGCCATACATCACTAGTAACAAGCTATTTTGCACTCAGTGGGGCCAGAAAATAAAAGAACAGTAGAATCCTGAACAGAGAACAGCAACGATGAAAAAACTTGCTGGCACGCTACAATTTAATGTAAAGTATGGGGGGAAAGCAGAGAGTGAAAGTAAAGAGGAATGCTGAAATATTCCACAAGGCAGCAGGAATGCAGAGAAACCAGGAGACCTTGTGGCGAATCGCTTCATCATCCAATCATAACCCAGAGCTCCAGCTAACAAGTGCCTTCCTGTGTGGCGTGTTCAGCCCGATTTCAGATTACAAATATGTTTCCAGTGAGCCATAAATCCACTTGGTAGAGCAAACAAAATCTTCATCTGAAACTTGTAATATGTACTGGATCCATCGAGTAAAACTAGGGCATTTTGCAGATGTGTGTCTCAATCCTGTAGCATTTCCTTCTACATTAACAGACACATAGGGAACTTCTGTGTTACACACTTGAACAATACACAGACATCCAGTGTGTGTCGTCATCTGCATGGCATCTCCCCAATCAAGCTTAAACATGCATGACAACAGACAGCATATCTGCTCCACGTTAAAATGTTGTAATTTCCTTGAGTTTCAATGCAACAAGAAAAAAGCAATTTCCAAAAACACAAAAGCAGCTGTAAATATCATAAGAAATTTTAAACTGCTGTGTGTTAAGTAGCTGTGCAGACACCTGGCTTGAATGCTACAGTCAGAGGAGGAGCATTATATTTTGCACAGAGCCAAACAAATTACATTGCTGCCCTCTGCTCTACTTTCAGATTTGAACTAGAATAGGTGTGATCATGTGGAGGAAATGTTTCAGCATAAAATGCTGCTCGAAGGCTGGACTACGCTTTAGAGGTTCAGAGATAACGAGTCAAAACTTGCTTTGCCTTTGGTATGAACATTCCTCCAGCTGAGAATGGAGACTGATGAGGTCTTCATCAATGAGACAAATGCAGAATCAGAGTTATAATATATTCATACACTCAATGTCCATACAAAGTGCAACACATTCAAAGTTTAAATGATGGGCTAATGAATGGATCATTCGGTCAACATGAAAAACATATTCCACAGTATTTTTAGGGCCTTCTCTGCCCTTTACAGAAAGTCTGACAGAGGAGCAGTAACGAGAAACAAGGGGAAAGAGCATGTTAGACTAGAAACATGTGAAGGGGGAATTATGATCAGTGGTGTGAATCCTTCAGCCCCAAGGAGGAACAATACATACACACATTCTGTAACTGATCACCAGCCGAGCACATTTTGGTTGTTGTTGTTGTTTTCACTATTTTCTGACTTCTAAATGGACTAAACAATTATTCAGTTGGAAAAAATAGTAATTTTTCAACTGAACATAACTTGCATCATTAGTTTCATCCCAATAAAGTGAGAAATAGATCAATAAAATCAATCCCTGAATTTATTCATAGGGACTGAACTTCTCCTTAATCCTTTAAGTAAATGAATTTGTAAAGGGTACTTGTTGCTCCTGTTTTATGTTTTTAAAAATAAACAAAATAGATCATTTCTTTAAATTAAATCAACAAGTAAAATAATCATTAGTAAAATAAGTTTACTTGTACTAGAGCAGCTGTAACTGAGAGTTAACAAAACATGTGCTATGTCTCCTGTTAAACAGTCATGTAGTGGCTCTAGAGAAAAGAAAACGGCGAACACCCAGAGCTTAACAAATATGAAGTGGACATCATGCAGCAAGCACACATTATGCTGTGTGATTGTAGGAGTGATGCTTGTACCTGCTCTACGTCCAGGTGGCTCTCTGGCAGGTGGTGGTGGTCTGCTGACCTGCTGAGAAGATGGAGATGCTGAAGGAGGTGGTGGTGGAGCATGGCTACGTCCTTGGCTGCCGCCTCCTGATGTGTGTTTTTTGTGCAGGGAGTTGTGCCTCTGGGGAAGCTCTGGAGCGCCACCACCATCAACATGGGACGGCCCATTGGAGACGCCGCCTGAAGTGTGTGGTCTGTATGGCGGGGGAGGAGGAGGACCAGAAGAGCCACCAGTTGGCGGTCTGCTGGAAGACGGAGGTGGTTTTACAGTGCTAGGAGGGGTGGGGCCTCTGTTGGGCGTCGGTGGGAGGGGTTTCTCCCTGCTGTGAGAGGAAGATGGAGCAGGTACTTTCTGGTTCGGGGTAGGAGGAGCGTTGCCACGGCCACCTCTGTTAAAGGGCGGAGGAGGAGGTGGTGCAGAGGTG